>JAOTOL010000926.1:0-169864 GCA_034440575.1 Imbricaverruca yamaguchii
TTCCACAGTGCTTAACGGTTTGCGAATCCGCTGATTGCTAGCTGAGCAGAGGCATGCTCCGTGGTATAATCCAAAGTGTCGGTGAGGTCAGCCAGCAAGTCAAGTCGGTAAGTCAGTCAGTTCATTGCATCTGCATCCACTGTGAACAATTCACCGGAGGCTCTCCGTTTCGTTCCCGAGCTTATCAGCAGTGGGAGTATGTTTGATTATCTCCTTGTAATGCCTCGTTTGATTTGCTTAATGCCTTCCTTTACATCGAAGGGTTGCTGCTTATCCGCTTTGCTGAACCGTACATGCGTGTATCGGTATATTAGTGCGCCACACAAATGTTCCATCATATCAAAACATGTCTAAGAATCAGTGGCGTAACCAGGATTTGTTCCAGGGGTTGTATATCTGAAGAGGGCCCCCTGGAATACTGTAGTGAAGGTCGTTCTTGTAGGCTCACGAGTAGTCTGGGAGACACGCGTGTCGCGATAACTCCGAATGCAAAAATGAAATGTGCTCTGCACCATATATTGTGCAGCAAGTATAGTGAATATGTGGTGACACTCGCAATGATGTTCCAGGCCGACAGCCGACAGTAATTAATTCCAATTGTAAATTTGGAGGCCGAAATACAGTTATTAATTTTTAAACGCGACCGACAGCGCGACAGGCCCGCGCGGCTCGACAGTCAAGACAGGTCTGATCCGGGGGTGGTTCGCCGGGCACGGCCGCAACCGGAAGACCAAGGCACACGTCACAGTTGCCGGGCACCGGCCCGTAAAATGCTGATTCGATTCCGACGAAGGCCAGTGACCGCGTTGCCGGCGCCGGACGGAAAAGTACTGGCGCGACATATGCGGGGCATGGTAGGTCGGCTGACTTACGGGGTCACAGCACCCACAGTTGGACATTGCACGATTAAAACAGTACGTTTTTAGCAACTCTGTTACAATACTTAGGGCCCTTGCGAGTCTCTCCAGGCGGTCATCTGAAGGATCCCTCTGACTCTCCAGGGGGACGTGGTGGCTGTCCCTTTCGCCCCCTCTTAGCTACGCCACTGCTAAGAATCACATGTAGTGGTTAGGCAACACGCGTCGGTACAACTAATTAACATATTTAAACACACACTTTGCAACGTCTATGTTAGAAATGAGCGCTTTGAGCCCCATTGGGCGGGTATGGGCCTCCCCCGGCATGGCCAAGCCAGACGCAGTTTCAAGGTAAGCCGTTTGTAATTCATAGAACAAGGGTCGACATCAGAATGCCATCAATAGGTCTGGCAGCGGCGGGAGCCGCCATTGAGTCGACGTGACGTCACACTTGTGGAAAACCACATTGGGATCACAAAAAGAAGTCTGCTCGCAGAGCAAAACCGATGCTGGTTAGCGTTGATTGTTGCCGCGATACACACAGCAGCTGAGGCCATACGGCATCGCCTGCCCCCCGCTCTGGCAGATGGCGAGGAGTCGAACCATGTACCTCTGTAGTGCCAGATGCTCGGCCGAACCATTGATCTACCGACACCCCAGCGAAGGATCGCGATCTCTCACCAAGCATACGAGGTTTGGGTCTGAAAATGGTCGGATTGGAGATGGCAGTGACAAACTACCGGTTGGGATTAGTAGGAGACAAGGCCAGGAGGTTCCTGCACAAAACTCCCGACCCACCTGGCTCTCCAGCCATCCAGCGTTGCCAAAACCTGCACAAGACGTCAGTGTGGGTATTGTTGAGGGTGGGATAGCGCCCGCCCAAGATACGTTAGTAATGTGTTCAGCCCCACCCGCTTTGCACGTGATCCATATTCGTTCCCGCCACACCGATCGTTGGGTAGTTGGGGACGCAATAAGCGTTGCATGGCCAGCATCCATCCAAAAACCTATGTCATTCCCCTGTAGTCAATATGTGTGGCGAAGCCCATCATCAGCATCATCACCAGTATCATCATCATCAGTATCATCATCAAAGCAATGTGTCAACACCAATGGCGGAACAAAGTATAACACACGGTGTGTTCGATATTCGAAATATAAGAAAATCACAGAAAATGCAGCATTGCCGATGATTCAATAATTTTGAGGCTCATGGCAATGAGCCCACTACCCCCATCGCATCAGCCTATAAAACCTATCGTTGGTGCAGCAGTACGTATCCATTTCCATCTCTGAAATGCGAGGCTCCACCTGCAGGTCAATGTGATAGTACACTGAGACATGCTTCTTCATATCCCTGAAGAGGAGGGGTGCATCCGTCCACCGTTGGTGCAGCGGTAGCCGGAGACCGCTCCACTATATCACTGAAGCGGAGGAGTCGCATCCACGGCTGCAGCAGCAGCATCCCCAAATGCATCCCTTTACACCCCTGAAGCAGGGGAACGGCACCCATCCATCGGTGGGTGCGGCTACACCCACCGAACTACTGTACCCACCCAACGGTGGGTGGGTACAGTGGCACAGTTAGTAACACGGAGTGCGTCCCCGTATATCCCTGAAGCGGAGGAGGCGCACCCACCGTGGGTGTAGTAGTAGCCCGGAGTGAGTCCCTGTATATCCCTGAAGCGGAGGAGGCGCACCCACCGTGGGTGTAGTAGTAGCCCGGAGTGCGTCCCTGTATATCCCTGAAGCGGAGGGAGGCGCACCTACCGTGGGTGTAGTAGTAGCCCGGAGTGCGTCCCCGTATATCCCTGAAGCGGAGGAGGCGCACCTACCGTGGGTGTAGTAGTAGCCCGGAGTGCGTCCCTGTATATCCCTGAAGCGGAGGAGGCGCACCTACCGTGGGTGTAGTAGTAGCCCGGAGTGAGTCCCTGTATATCCCTGAAGCGGAGGAGGCGCACCCACCGTGGGTGTAGTAGTAGCCCGGAGTGCGTCCCTGTATATCCCTGAAGCGGAGGAGGCGCACCTACCGTGGGTGTAGTAGTAGCCCGGAGTGCGTCCCCGTATATCCCTGAAGCGGAGGAGACGCACCCACCGTGGGTGTAGTAGTAGCCCGGAGTGAGTCCCCGTATATCCCTGAAGCGGAGGAGACGCACCCACCGTGGGTGTAGTAGTAGCCCGGAGTGAGTCCCTGTATATCCCTGAAGCGGAGGAGGCGCACCCACCGTGGGTGTAGTAGTAGCCCGGAGTGCGTCCCTGTATATCCCTGAAGCGGAGGAGGCGCACCTACCGTGGGTGTAGTAGTAGCCCGGAGTGCGTCCCTGTATATCCCTGAAGCGGAGGAGGCGCACCTACCGTGGGTGTAGTAGTAGCCCGGAGTGCGTCCCTGTATATCCCTGAAGCGGAGGAGGCGCACCTACCGTGGGTGTAGTAGTAGCCCGGAGTGCGTCCCTGTATATCCCTGAAGCGGAGGAGGGCACCTACCGTGGGTGTAGTAGTAGCCCGGAGTGAGTCCCTGTATATCCCTGAAGCGGAGGAGGCCCGCACCTTACCGTGGGTGTAGTAGTAGCCCGGAGTGAGTCCCTGTATATCCCTGAAGCGGAGGAGGCGCACCTACCGTGGGTGTAGTAGTAGCCCGGAGTGAGTCCCTGTATATCCCTGAAGCGGAGGTAGGCGCACCTACCGTGGGTGTAGTAGTAGCCCGGAGTGCGTCCCCGTATATCCCTGAAGCGGAGGAGGCGCACCTACCGTGGGTGTAGTAGTAGCCCGGAGTGAGTCCCTGTATATCCCTGAAGCGGAGGAGGCGCACCTACCGTGGGTGTAGTAGTAGCCCGGAGTGCGTCCCTGTATATCCCTGAAGCGGAGGAGGCGCACCCACCGTGGGTGTAGTAGTAGCCCGGAGTGCGTCCCTGTATATCCCTGAAGCGGAGGAGGCGCACCTACCGTGGGTGTAGTAGTAGCCCGGAGTGAGTCCCTGTATATCCCTGAAGCGGAGGAGGCGCACCTACCGTGGGTGTAGTAGTAGCCCGGAGTGAGTCCCTGTATATCCCTGAAGCGGAGGAGGCGCACCCACCGTGGGTGTAGTAGTAGCCCGGAGTGAGTCCCTGTATATCCCTGAAGCGGAGGAGGCGCACCCACCGTGGGTGTAGTAGTAGCCCGGAGTGCGTCCCTGTATATCCCTGAAGCGGAGGAGGCGCACCTACCGTGGGTGTAGTAGTAGCCCGGAGTGGTCCCTGTATATCCCTGAAGCGGAGGAGGCACCCACCGTGGGTGTAGTAGTAGCCCGGAGTGAGTCCCTGTATATCCCTGAAGCGGAGGAGGGCACCTACCGTGGGTGTAGTAGTAGCCCGGAGTGCGTCCCTGTATATCCCGTGAAGGCGCACCTACCGTGGGTGTAGTAGTAGCCCGGAGTGAGTCCCTGTATATCCCTGAAGGCGCACCTACCGTGGGGTGTAGTAGTAGCCCGGAGTGAGTCCCTGTATATCCCTGAAGGGGAGTACCGTGGGTGTAGTAGTAGCCCGGAGTGAGTCCCTGTATATCCCTGAAGCGGAGGTCGGTCCAGATGCGGGGTCGGCCACCGCCCAGCACCAGCAGTCGGAGGGTGGACATGTGCCACTCGTCCTGAGAACGGCCAACTGAAGCTGAGAAGGACCAACATTTCTCAAGCAACGTGCAGTGTCCGCAACCTAGCTCTCAGACGGCTCTTTCAAACGCACCCGTGCTTTTTGAAGAGGATGGGGGACGTCGAGAACGTCAGCTCTCTCTCAAACGCACGTGGGTTCTTTGAAGAGGATGAGGGGCGTCGAGAACTTCAGCTCGCTCAAACGCACTTCGGCTCACTCAAACGGTTGGTATGCTGGGCATTATGCTGAGAGTTCTGAATTCGACGCTCAACGGTCTGGTTTGAAGGAAAGCCAAATGGTCCTCTCAGTTTTGAAAGGGGCAAAGCATAGTCCCAGGACAGGAAAAATTGTCATCGCATCCCCTGCCGAGTTCATGCAAGGGAAGGTGATGAAAGGCGTTGGGCAGGATAAGACGAGCACTGTCAATTGCAATCAGCATAGCAGCGGACTCGGTCTTAAACCATTCACATCACCACCGGGTTCTCCATCAACTAGTCCTTCAGGTACAGCAGAAGTATGCTCCTTTCTTTTGAGGACAATTCCTTTAAAACACTAAAAGCCCGACCTGCCTTGCAAAGGAATTGACAGGTGAGGTGAGTTCACCAAGCAGATGGAGTGATTCTCAAGCATTATATTGCTGCTTCTGGCTCTACGAGGGAATACCTTTTCGTGTGGAGCCATGAGCTAAATATGTCCGCATAGCTATCGCTTGTGAATGAAGTATGTCCGTAGCAGCCACTGCATGTGGAGGGCATGTATTGTGAAATAAATAAATAAATAAATAAAGTGTTCGTTGCATGTTAATGTTGGGATAGGACGGGCACCAGGATTGCTGTGCCATTATTGCCCAAAACCACCTGTCCGATATGGACACGTTGGACTCACCTTGCCTGGCATTATTGGAAGAACATACACTGACAAACATACTCAGGATCAACACTCATGTCGATCGATCGACACTCTGGCCATGGACAAACATGGTCAGAATGGTCTCGCCTGAAAATAAGTAAGTTCTTCAGAATAAGTTCTGTCTGGTATGGTCAGAATGGACTTGACATGATTACAATGAACTCACCTGACTGGCATCGTCAGAACGGACTCGCCTGACTGGCACCGTCAGAATGAGCTCGCCTGACTGGAGGACCGCCTGTGGTGGACTGTCTGACTGGCGTGATCAGAATGGACTCGCCTGACTGGACTCGCCTGACTAGCATTGTCAGAATGGACTCGCCTGACTGGCATCGTCAGAATGGACTCGCCTGACTGGCATCGTCAGAATGGACTCGCCTGACTGGCATCGTCAGAATGGACTCGCCTGACTGGCATCGTCAGAATGGACTCGCCTGATGGACTCGCCTGACTGGCACGTGTCAGAATGGACTCGCCTGACTGGCATCGTCAGAATGGACTCGCCTGACTGGCATCGTCAGAACGGACTCGCCTGACTGGCACGTGAGCTCGCCTGATTGGCATCGTCAGAATGGACTCGCCTGACTGGCGTGACTGGCACCGTCAGAATGGGCTCGCCTGACTGGCACCGTCAGAATGGGCTCGCCTGATTGGCATCGTCAGAATGCACTCGCCTGACTGGCATGGTCAGAATGGACTCGCCTGACTGGCGTGATCAGAATGGACTCGCCTGACTGGCATCGTCAGAATGGACTCGCCTGACTGGCATCGTCAGAATGGACTCGCCTGACTGGCATCGTCAGAATGGACTCGCCTGACTGGCATCGTCAGAGTGGACTCGCCTGCACCACCAGCATTCGGCCGGGAAGGTTGGCTTCCACGAAACTGGCGACGCAGAACGCGGTGGCCTGGTCGATGGGCAGCGGCGTCTCGCCCAGCTGCACCCAGTCGTCACACACGGGGGTGTATTTGGCGGCTATCTCTGCCGGCACGTCCGAGCAGTGTGACTGGCCTCTGAGTACACGCTTACTCAACCGGTATGCACGCGGACACACCGAACGGCGAAGCACATCCAACTATGATAAAAAGTTATTTAGTTTCTACAAGCTGAGTGAAGTTTCTAGCACAATCGGTCCACTGGAAGTAAACGGGACTACATTGGGTCAGGATAGTGAGATATTGAGGAGCTGAGCAAGCAGTTTAAATCAGTGTTTACATTGGAAAATATGACCAATCTGCCGACCGTACACCATAGTTCAGTGACATGGGATCTGACAAATGATGTTGATTTCATTAATAGTGATGTTGTTTACAATCATATCTGGAAAATAAAGGTAAACAAGGCAGCAGCACCTGATGATATTTATGCCAGGGTGTTACGGGAAACTGAAAAGGAATTGGCGTTTCCACTTAGTATAATATTTTGTAGATCAGTTTCACAAAATGAAATTCCAACCGATTGGAAAAGGGCAAATGTAGTTCCTATTTTCAAGAAAGGAGAAAGAGGGAAAGTTGAAAACTTTTGGCCAGTAAGTCTCACATCCCTAGTCTGCAAGGTACTCGAATCAATTATCAAGGATAGAATAGTTAGTTATCTGGAAGGTAGCAGATTGATTCAAGATACTCAACATGGGTGGGGTTTAGAAAAGGACGATCGTATCTCACAAACCTCTTGGACTTGTTGAACTTCGCCACAGAACAATTTGATCAGGGAAATCAGGTTGATGTAGCATATCTTGACTTTAGTAAGGCCTTTGATAAGGTACCCCATAAACGGTTAATGATACAGCTTCAGTCCCATGGTATTGCAGGTAGCATCTTGAAATGGATAGAGTTGTGGCCTTTAGATAGACAGCAAAGAGTGATGCTAAATGGTACAAAGTCATCATGACAAAATGTTTTTAATGGAGTCCCCCAGGGGTCAGTACTGGGGCCACTACTGTTCATTACATTTGTAAATAACATTGAAATTTGCGGATGATTTGAAGGTCTTTGGGGCAATAACAGGTCAATATGAGCATATCTCACTGCAAAAAGACCTAGACGAACTTGTGAAGTGGTCCGAAGAATGGCAAATGAAATTTAATTTGGTAAGTGCAAAATCATACATGTAGGTAAGCAGCATATGAAAGCTCCATACTTGATGGGTGGCCAAGTGCTATCAGTGACTCAGCAGGAGAAGGATTTAGGTGTTATTCTAAACACAAAACTGGGGGCATCAGAACAGACCAAGGAAGCCAGGAAGAAGGCACTGAGAATGCTCGGGGCAATAAATAGGAATGCATCATACAGAAGTGAGGAAGTGATCAGGAAGCTTTACTGTGCATACGTCAGGCCACATTTGGAATGCTGCATCCAAGCTTGGTCCCCTAGCTATGAATAAGATTGTTGGCTTTTAGAGAGAGTACAAAAGAGGGCTACAAAAATGGTTAATGGCATAAGCAACCTGGAATATGAGGAAAGATTGAAGAAATTGAATACGTTTTCACTTAGATATAGAAGGCTGAGAGGAGATCTCATCGAGGTCTTTACATTTGTCCATGGTCTGGAGAGGGGGTACCTTGTATAAATGTTGGAATTGAACAGAAATGATGCAATTAAAGGTCATAAATTCAAAATTAAAGTTAACCACAGCAGAACAAGGTTAAGGCAAACTTTCTTCACCAACAGGGTAGTGGAACACTGGAACCAGCTGCCAGAAAACATTGTTAGTAGCGGCACATTAAACATCTTTAAAAACAGCATAGACAATCATTATAAGAATAGAGGGCTTGCTTTTCAGTATTACAGGGAGGGCTGATTGACAGATTTGGTGGGCAACTGGTTCAGTGTACAGAGTGCAACCAAGAAGGGCCCTTGTGGCTCATAGTTGCACTAATCTTTTATGTCTTCATGTCTTTATGATGAGCGAAGAGCATATTGTCATGACGGGCTTATCAAACGAAGGCGTCATGATGCGTGGCTAGGTATCTGTTCCACAATATGCTCTTTTTCAGACAGTCTTATCTCCAGTAAACAAGGTGCAATCTAAGCTGATATACTTAGAAGAGACAGGCTGTGGCTTTAAAAGCCACTCATTAAGTGG
Source organism: Imbricaverruca yamaguchii (assembly GCA_034440575.1). Taxonomy (NCBI): domain Eukaryota; kingdom Metazoa; phylum Arthropoda; class Thecostraca; family Neoverrucidae; genus Imbricaverruca; species Imbricaverruca yamaguchii. The sequence continues at coordinate 8,475 of JAOTOL010000926.1, forward strand.
GAGAAGAGCGCGTGAACGCTTGAGCTGGGACTTACCGTAGCTGTATGGAGATTGCAGGGAACATAGACTACATAATACTTATTGCCTACCGCAGACTACACAGATTGTACAAAACAAACAACATGAAATCGAAACACAGGATGTGAGAATGCTGGGAATCGATGGATGACGAACTATGCTGATAGTTATGCTGGTGTCTACAAATTAATTAAAAATTGGTCCGACAGTAAAATATCGGCTCGTTTTTGTAGCAATGAACTGCCTGATAAAACGTCACATCGTCTTCTTCACGATTCATCGCAAGACCTCATGCTATAAATCTTTCATTTGGTAGTTCATTATATTTCATGAACGTCTGTTATTTTTCTTCATCGGATGATGAACCGAGGAAGCTGTATTCGACCCGTTGAGCCGCGTCAAGCAAGCCAAGCATATCTACCTTTTGCTACTCTATGTAATGTGTGCAAGGAAATCGAGGACGCTTTGTGACATGGCCAGGACAAGTATTCAATTCGAGTCACTACTTTGTAGCCACGCTTTCCATTCGACAAAAGATTTCCGAAGTTACTTCACCAATTAATTCCTCATATTGAATTCAATAGAACGGAGTTCAAGCATTCGATGACTTTCGCGTGATCCACGGATAGAGTCCCAGGAGCATAACCATGCCCTTGTCCGTGAGACAGGCACGGGATTGGCGGCGGTGGTGGTGATTAGGGGGGGGGGCTAACAAATGTGTTTGATCATGTTGCAAGTTCCTTCAACACGGAACCCGTTGTGTAGATTGACTTTTACTTCAGATATTTTCGGATGAAGAATGTTTTGCTCTTGGTGGTGGTGGTGGTTGGTGGTAAGAAGCTTGACGCAGTGCGAATCTCCTGATCCTGATCCTGATCCTGATCCTGATTCTGATCCTGTCTCACTGCAGTTGATGCGCCCTAAAACCCAAATAACTAACTAACTAACTGATCCTGTCTCATCCCCTGACCAACACCTGGATCTGACCCTGTCTCGGCAGGCCAGCTGGCTGCATGCACGCACAAACCTCTGTCCGTTTCGAGTGAGAAGTGTCTGGTGGTGATGACACCGCCGGGCTTCCGCTGCGGGCGACAGGTCAAAAGGTCGCACGTGCCGATGCCGGGGTCAGTCGGGGTCAGCGCGGTCCAGGCGAACGCGTGACAGCCGGAGGTGCGCAGGCAGAGCGCCGGGCACTCCATCGGGGTTCGTGTGGTGTGGCTTGTGGCCAGTACCGTGTTCTCGTCGTGCCAGGCGGCCTGATTATATGCGACGAACCTGCAAACAAGCGTTATGCGTGCGTTTAGGAGGTATTTTGTCAAATCCGGTGCGGGTCCACATCGACCCATGCATATCCAATCAAAAGTATTAACTCATCGCATGTGCAACCGACATGACCTTTTTGGAAAGGTTTATTGCGTTAAGGATGGCGCTTTGCAATGATTTAGCTGTTTCAGACACACCACCAGGGAACGCTAGAAGCAGCAAAATAATGGTACTTCTATTCTGTTTCCTTGCTTAGATACAATGTGTCAGCGCTAAAAAAACGAGGGATCTCTATTCCACTTCGGATCCGGAATTTTCGGAATAGGAGCCGATGTAAATTCAACCCAATCGGATTCATAATCGAATAAAAACCGGAAACTCAACTCATGTTATGTTTGGCCTTTACACTTCCAGGCTTCTCCAAATACCGGTTTTCAGTATACTTTTATCTCATTTTAACCATAAATTAATGAGGAAGTTCTTTGCTGCAAAAGAGCATTTTATCGTATCCGAGGTTTTCGCTCATTGCTACGTCTTTTATTAAAAGGGATGTTACATTGGAAGGGGAAACTGCATTGACCATCATTATGACGGACTTTAAATGTCGTTGCGGTAACGACATTTACATTGTCCCTATGTTGAGGCATGTACTTATTGCATGTTTTCGGTGAGCTATATTCTCACCGATGATCTGTTCCCCATGTATCCCGGGTACAACGTGATGACTGGCTCCCCGTATCCCCTGGATGCGACATGGCGACTTGCTCCCCATATCTCTTTGATACATGGTGATCGGTTCTCCCATCTCTTCTGAATGCAATATGGTGACTGTCCCCTTCCCACATCTCCCGGACATACCGCAGCAGCCATGGAGTCACTGCCCCCCCCCACACACACACTCAAAGCTCTCGGGCCGCACAGCCAACGATGAGCCCCTTCACCGACTCCTCCAGCTGATGCAGCCCCACCAGGTGGCGCCGACGTTGTACAGTCATAGTCGTTCATCTATTCTGGTCTGGTGTGCCAAGGTTGAGCACCTTTAATTGTTTATTGGTTGGTTCACAACACACTTAATGCACATTCACGACTAATGGCGCCGCCCACACTGTTTCGCCGGTGGGCCGCGGGATTGGGAAATGTCCTGAGTGGCGCTAGAGTCGAACCCGGGACCTTTGGTACCAATAGCCCGACACCTTAACCACTCGGCCATCCTCGCCCCTTGAGCACCTTTAACGACTCCAGCTGATGCAGCCCCACCAGGCGGCGGCGACGTTGCACCGTCGTGGTCGTTGATCCATTCTGGTCTGGTTGACCAATCAGACCTCCGTCCATCTGTGCCAGACCGGAGTGATGAAGCGTCATCGGAACGGTGCGGTGGTCCGGTGGTCTGCTGGTCCGATGGTCCTACGGTCCGCTGGTTTGCTGGTTCGATGATCAGCTGGACCATTGGTCTGTTGATCCGAGGATCAGCTGGTCCGATGGTCCAATGGTCCGCTGGTCCGTTGACCTGTTGGTCTGCTGGTTAGTTGGTCCGATGGTCCACTGGTCTGCTGGTCCGCTGGTCCGATGGTCCGTTGGTCTGTTGGTCCGTTGGTCCGATGGTCAGCTGGTCTGATGGTCCGCTGGTGGCTGCGCCGGTCAATAGAGAGGAAATCGCCCTGAATCCCCCCTCTTCCGCCAAGACTGGGCTAACAATTGGGTATTCTATAATTGCATATGATTGCTAGATCGTTCTAGCAAATCACGTTCGATCTAATCTAGATGTCCGGATACCTTCTCAAACTTACGAATGTTAAATGAACTCATATATGTATATATATATATATATATATATATATATATATATATATTGAGGGAAAAATTCCACCAATCGTAATCAACAAGCTTAAGACGTTTCAACATTTCATCCAAGTCCTGATCAGAAAATGAACCCAAGGAGAAACACGAAGAGTAAAGTAACCAGAATAGTAACCAGATCTGATTGACAGCTGACTGTAGGCGGGGATCTGAGCTTTTCCAGAGCCGACGCGTGTGCCATGTAGCGACAACTGTACCATGCAAACCCACCCACCCCTCCTAGCACTGAGATAAACAGCCTCATTCTTAGTTACAGCGCAGGGTCCTCTCCCGATTTACAACCACTACCCGCTTCCCGAATAATCTGTTCCTCAGAGGCTCATCCAGTGGTTTTGTTGTTGGCGCCTGCAGTCTCCCCTGCGTCGCCACAGTACGTCCAAACCCGCCCCACGGAAACCAGCGGGACTGTGGCCATGCTCCCCGACATGTTGTTGTCAACGCCCCACGGGCAGGGTTGCCTGACATGGTTCACAGTATGTCTAGACACGCCACATGGAGACCAGCGGGACTGTGGCCATGCTCCCCGACATGGTTCACAGTATGTCCAGACCCGCCACATGGAGACCAGCGGGACTGTGGCCATGCTCCCCGACATGGTTCACAGTATGTCCAAACCCGCCCCACGGAGACCAGCGGGACTGTGGCCATGCTCCCCGACATGGTTCACAGTATGTCTAGACCCGCCACATGGAGACCAGCGGGACTGTGGCCATGCTCCCCGACATGGTTCACAGTATGTAGACAGGATGGGCCATGCTCCCCGACATGGTTCACAGTATGTCCAGACCCGCCACATGGAGACCAGCGGGACTGTGGCCATGCTCCCCGACATGGTTCCACACATCGAGCCTGGTGGCGGGTTCATGGAGCCGCCCGCATCAGAACAGAATATGTCGTGCACATTTACAAACTACAGATTACATATTGCGTTTTACAATCTGCAGACTACATAGATAACACAAAACCAGCGCCGTGAAATCGAACCGCGAGATGTGGAAATGTTGAAAGTAAACGGATAGCGAATTGTACTCCTAGTTATGCTGGTATATGCAAAATGATGAAACAAATATATTCGACGGCAAAATACGAGCTCTTTTTCCAGCAATGAAGTGCCTGATAAAACGTCACATCGTCTCATTTACTAAGAAATATTACTAAGCTGCTACAACATACAGCATCTTATTTTGGCATCATAGAATGGGATGTATCAACCACTGAATGCAGCAGGTACATATACATGACGGACATGCAATACATTTAATCACGTGATAGCACAGCTTTACTTCACCACCAGTTAGTCCTTCAAATTAATGGGGTTCCTGTAGAAAACGTATCTCCGCCCTCACCGTTGCATAGACAGCGGCTGATATCGAACATTTCACAACAAAAATAATAATTTTGCATCGCAACTGCCCTCCGCCAACTCACCTTCTTCCCTTCAGCTTGATTGGCTCAGCGAAGCTCTTGAACGCAACCAGCAACAGCACCGCATTTCTGATGCGGCCGACCGCACCGTGTGTGCACACCATGCTTTGACAAGACAGCAGCGGCATTATCGCGCTGTGAATGTGCTACACCTTTATAAAACTCCGTGGTTGCATCACATCAGTTTGGGTCCCATCATCTTTGACGCTTTAATGGGTCGGGCTGCACGTTGATGTTCGCGCGGCAAAACGAGTTTGACGGCTTCTACTCATGCCGGCCAGGCAAGTTGGACAGCCGTATGCGCGAGCGTAATGGTCATGTTGTTCCCAGTCACTAGTCTCGCATAACTTCGCAGGGGCATTAAGGCATCAATGTCGCTGAGGCCGGTCTTGGGCTAGCCTAATGTCCAGGTCCAGACTCGCGGCCACAAACAGCTCAGGAAGCACTTAGCCATCAGCTCGTGGAACACACGTGACACGACTTAGCATGCTGGTAACAATAGCTAGCATACTAAGGTTTTTACTGGACTGTGAAGGTAACGATAGCTCGCCATACTAAGGCTTCCGCTGGACTGCGAAGGTAACGATGGCTCGCCATACTAAGCAGACTGGAAGGTAACGATGGCTGCCATACTAAGGCTTCCGCTGGACTGCGAAGGTAACGATAGCTCGCCATACTAAAGCTTCCGCTGGACTGCGAAGGTAACGATAGCTCGCCATACTAAACTGGACTGCGAAGGTAACGATGCTGGTCGCCATACTAAGGCTTCCGCTGGACTGCGAAGGTAACGATAGCTCGCCATACTAAAGCTTCCGCTGGACTGCGAAGGTAACGATGGCTCGCCATACTAAAGCTTCCGCTGGACTGCGAAGGTAACGATGGCTCGCCATACTAAAGCTTCCGCTGGACTGCGAAGGTAACGATAGCTCGCCATACTAAAGCTTCCGCTGGACTGCGAAGGTAACGATAGCTCGCCATACTAAAGCTTCCGCTGGACTGCGAAGGTAACGATAGCTCGCCATACTAAAGCTTCCGCTGGACTGCGAAGGTAACGATGGCTCGCCATACTAAAGCTTCCGCTGGACTGCGAAGGTAACGATGGCTCGCCATACTAAAGCTTCCGCTGGACTGCGAAGGTAACGATGGCTCGCCATACTAAAGCTTCGAAGTTCCGCTGGACTGCGAGGTACGTTAATCGCTGGCGCGAAGGTAACGATAGCTCGCCATACTAAAGCTTCTGCTGGACTGCGAAGGTAACGATAGCTCGCCATACTAAAGCTTCCGCTGGACTACGAAGGTAACGATAGCTCGCCATACTAAAGCTTCCGCTGGACTGCGAAGCACCTTTGGGAAGGAGATGGGCACTACAACTAAATTATATGGCTATATTATCACCTGCTTTTTCGACGGTTCTAACTGGAAGGTAAACTATCATGCAAGTATGGTGTTCTTGCTTAGGAAGAGGCTTTGGCCAATTGGAACCACTCTGATCTTCCGCTGACACGCTGGGATGATGAAATGATGGAGAACAGGCCTTGTAGTTTTGCAGACCAGTGATACTATCATTATTGTGTGAGTCTGTAGTTATTGTGTGATCCTGTAGTTATTGTGTGATCCTGTAGTTATTGTGTGATCCTGTAGTTATTGTGTGATCCTGTAGTTATTGTGTGATCATGTAGTTATTGTGTGATCCTGTCGTTGTTATGTGATTGACAGAGACAGAGACAGAGACAGAGACAAAGACAGAGATAAAGACGGGGACGGTGACAGAAACAGAGACAGAGAGAGATACAGAGACAGAGACAGAGACAGAGATAGAAACAGGGACAGGGACAGAGACAGGGACAGGGACAGGAACAGGGACAGGGACAGGGACAGTGACAGTGACAGTGACAGTGACAGTGACAGGGACAGTGACAGTGACAGTGACAGTGACAGTGACAGTGACAGTGACAGTGACAGTGACAGTGACAGTGACAGGGACAGTGACAAGGACAGGGACAGGGACAGTGGCAGTGACAGTGACAGTGACAGTGACAGTGACAGTGACAGTGACGGTGACGGTGACAGTGATAGTGACAGTGACAGTGACAGTGACAGTGACAATGACAATGACAGTGATAGTGACAGTGACAGTGACAGTGACAGTGACAGTGACAGTGACAGTGACAGTGACAGAGTCAGAGTCAGAGTTAGAATCAGAGACAGAGACGGAGTCAGTCAGAGACAGAGACAGAGTCAGAGTCAGAGTAAAAAGTCAGAGACAGAGACAGAGACAGAGACAAAGACAGGGATGGGGACAGAGACAGTGTCAGGGACAGAGACAGATACAGAGACATGGGCAGAGCAGAGGCAAAAGCAGAGGAAGGAACAGAAATGGAGATGGAGATGGAGATGGAGCAGGAGGTGGAGATGGAGACGTAAATGGAGGTGGAGATGGAGATGGAGATGGAGATGGAGATGGAGATGGAGATGGAGCTGGAGATGCAGATGGAGATGGAGATGGAGATGGATATGGAGATGGAGATGGAGATGGAGATGGAGATGGAGATGGAGATGTAAATGGAGGTGGAGGGGATGGAGTGGAGATGGAGATGGAGATGGAGATGGAGATGGAGCTGGAGCTGGAGATGGAGCTGGAGATGGAGATGGAGATGTAAATGGAGGTGGAGATGGTGATGGAGATGGAGATGGAGATGGAGATGGAGATGGAGATGGATATGGAGATGGAGATGGAAGAGGTCTATGGAATGATGCCGTGTTGAGACTATGTGTAATGAGAATCGGCGCTGGTCCTAGGTTTCAAATGTACCGAAAACCAACCAATAAGGAAGAATATGCAAACTTTTAGTCCGTTTATATTTATCGGGTGATACCCGGCATGATAGTTGGTGCGGTCCACCAATACGCGTCACACCTGGGGTGCAAAATAACACCGACCCATCTCGGATTTCTTCTTAAATTGGTGGACAGGGGTAATTGAGCGCCCCGAATTCAATGGTGACACTTCCATTTCGATCTGACCAACCGCACGTGCGTTATAGCCTCATGCACTTTTTGATGGTCACGATGCAGGGTTAACATTGAATGGTTATAACTTATGTTATAATCAACATAATTGCATAAAAAATATATCGCTGGATTCGTAATAGACCAAAGATCACGTTCCAGTGCTTTATTTCTAAATTTGCCAATTTATTTTTTGTCACGTGACCTTAGATCACGTGACACATATCATATCGAGCGCATGGAAAATATCCAGTTTTTACATTTTTATATTGTTGTGTAGTATGTTGTCTTTGACTACAAAAGAAATTGGAGATTTTTTTTCTAGATTTTGTATTACAAATCAGAGTATGGAGCGATGACGTCATCAATGGCACCCGATTGTAGGCCACTCAGGGTTGAAGTCAGTTTGATTCGTGATCTCGCAGCCTTGCAACCACCGATGACCTCGGGTGACCTTATATGATCAGCATTTTACTTCCATGAACTCGACTGACCTTTTGTGACCTCCTAGGGGTCATTTAAGCAAAGACTTGACCTTTAACATTTATTGACGGGAGAAGGGAGATTATAGTTTTATGCTGAATTCGAATTAAGTGGCATATTCAATCGTTTGAGCAACGCTAATAGTCAAGTCCAATAAACGTCCGCATTCCAGATATTTGGTCATTAGTAACATATCTTTATGGCTGGAAGGACAATGGTAGATCTCGCCCATATTTTTGGTGGTGGTCGTGTATGTGGGCATACACTGGTCTGTATACAGGCAGGTTTAGTGACAGGTGCAATGTATTGTTCTATGAATACATGCTTCACTGGAGTGGCTACCTAGACACTGGTCCATCATTCAACGGCAGACATTGACGTGGCGCCCCTGTTCGCCCGACAGTTCGGCCACACTCATGATGGTAGTATTTACCGGCACGAAGCAGTGCAGAGACTGTGTTCCCTGGACCGTCAGAGCTTTGGCGAAGCGGGTCTTTAGATCATGAGCTGTTGATTCGATATCGACTTGGCTAACGAACAAAGAGATAACTGATGTTTGGAATTTTTCGGCCAGGAAAGTGTACACTTCTGAGGCTGCCGTGATCTGATGTGTGCGCGGACGGCAGAGACTTTCTCTCGCAGTCGCCCGTTTCATTGTGCCGCCGATGCCGTCACACGCCCCCTTCCCATGAGCTGTTCCAAAGAACTGCCAGTCACATTTTAATCCAAAGTCTGTCTCGTGCTGGCAGATGTTAATAAAGTTGAAACGATTTTTGTATTGTCCCGCGCAGCCATCAGAAAAGTAATGAATTTTAGAAGGATTGGGGATCCGAGTCTTCAGTTCCGGGATTAGTTTTTTCTTCAAAAAGGCATGAACGGCCGGCTGTCTATGGTAAGAATAGTTATAGAATGCAACGCGCAAAGTAACGATATGCATATTATATCACTGTAACTGGTAATGAAATTGACGTCTGAAGGCAAGCTAACTTTCATACATGCAATTCGCATCGTATTTTATGGAGACAGAGTCTCATAAACTGTAACTATATTCTTCGCGCACACACCAATGAACATCCGGTCGCGCTTGTCGCGGGCACATGTCTCAGAGTTCTTGAATGGCATCAGGAACCTACCTGTTTTCTTTCTTTACTGGGGGTCCCCCTGATGTCCGCATTAACATTGCGTCTGACGCCCAACGATGCATGCCCTCTCTCTCACTCTCGTTCTCTCCCTCTCTCCCTCTCTCAAACACATGAACACACACACACACACATACATGCACACGCGCACACACACACACTACACACAAATACACGCACACTACACACACACACACACACACACACACACATACATATATATATATATATATATAATACTATGCATGGGCACAGACTGGAAAGATAATTCTAACTCATTCTTCGCTTGGCAGTTTAATCCGCCGCCTGCCTGAGATATCAATCTGCATACGTCTCGTGTACCTCAAATTTTCCATCTTTTATTGCTACCACCGACCATCCTATAGCCATCCTGTTCCGTGAACGTAGTCTTTGCTGGTTACAAATACTGGCCGTAGATGTCAGCAGCGTCAACCGCACGCTCGCCGTACATCCTGTGATTCACTGCAGATGAGAAGCCATACAGCAGCCACTCATCGTGATTTGTCCGGGGATGAATAGTGACCTTGAAACAATCCGTTGTGACAAATAAATCCGTTGTGATAATGGTCGGCGTACTCAAGGCGCGGTGACTCGCAGTGCCAAAGGCCTCATGCAGTGCCTGCGTTCGGCGAATACGCGACATATTAACCTATTCGGAGGCGACATGACTTACTCGGCCGTAGATTAGAGATCTCGAATAAGTTGACCTCAACTGTGTTATAGTTTTCTACAAAACTTCATGTGGGAAAAAGCATGCCATGTTTCGGCACGTTATCCCGCGTTGTTTTCCCCGTCTATGGGAAAAGAAGCACGGTGGGTTGGAGCGAATATCCGCCTTTGCTGGCCAGATGAGAGTATATCATCATCATACCTCCGTTAGTATCACGTGAAGTTTTCCTCGCTTTCCAATGCGATTTTCCTCATTATACAGCCGCTTCACGCTAAATCTCTGGTACATCAAGCAATTGTTCGATCCCCAAATTAGCGAGACATGGGGCACACTCCTGCTATTGACGCGACCATGTGGTTCGAGCAGCCTGCCTGTCAAGTCCGGACAGAAGTAAAAAACAAATACAGGGCGCAAATGTAGTACCGTTTACAAAATACGGCTAAACTGCCTTCAGACTAGGTATTTTTGTGCAGAATAGGATTGCAGGAAAAGTGTGTGTACCTTCCCAAAAAGTGTGCACGGGTACGGATAAGGTTTACTGTAAGGAAAATACCAGGTGGGTCATTGCACTCGAGAAGATGAGACTGGCAGTTCCATGTCGCCCAAGTTAGCCATGTTGCGTTAGAACAGGTGTCACCAATGCCCGATGTTTGAATAACCTCGGTTTAGTGCATCTCGGCTGATTTGCAAGGGATGCAAGGTATGTCAGCATACGAGTATGATGTAGTCCAAATAAGTGTATATGGTTTATGTTATCAACGATGATACACATTGTTTAATACAACGAAGAATGGCTCTTGTGCTCCTGTTAGCCAGGGGTGCTGAGTTTCTCAAAAGTGTATATGGTTTATGTTATATTACATAACGTTTCGACCAGGGGCCTTGTCAGGAGGGGGGCCCTCCTATTAAGGATCAATGACATAAACAAGAAATACAGTCACATGTGGTGCGTTCCTGCCGTAGCTGATGGAAGAACTGCTCGCGTACGGCACCTCTGACCTTCTAGCGGACGGCGGCGGCAACATCGAACTTTTGCTCGGCTACTCCGGCTTTGCGCTCGCCGATCGGGCCCGCCATCTAGTGGAAGGACTGAGCACTCGCAGTCACAAAGTCGGTCAACAGAGTACCAATGCTCCTAACGCTTTGAAAGTTGGCTAGTGAGATTATCCATTCCACCGGTGTGTTTATCAGAATTAATCGCAGCAGGACATGTCGCCTGTCTGTGTCCCACAAACCCGCTGGAAAACATCACATGACCTATGATATTAATGTTGCAGAGGGAGCTGCATGACCTCATCCAGGACCAGGGTAACACCCCCCGCGCGTTAAACCACGAACACATGCCCGCCCCACCATACCAAACTTCTGCAGGGGGGAATGTTGCCCCGGTGCAGCATTTTGTCTAGATTACGCAGAGAAGCGCGGCTTCCACCGACGCGTAGCTCCATCGTTCGTCTGTTTAGCGCTGCAAAGGCGAACTGTATTATGTCGAACTATATTACGGTCAAGTGTCCAGGTTGTGTCGAACAGATCGAAGTGCTGTCGCCCACTGACCGGTCCATTTGGCCTATTTTTACTTCTAACTGCTAACCTAGTGACGCTGCGGAAAACGCCCGGCATAAATAGGTAGTTGAGCTTCTGGTGGGCAACATGCTTCATCAAAATGCAACTGCAAGGTCAAGATCACGCATCGAAGACGTGGAGGGGAACATGGCTTTTTCCTCGAAGGAAGGTAATTGTATCGTGGCGTCCAAGCTACCAACGACAAGGCGATGAAGCAAAAGCAAGTGGACTTGGAAAGATGCCCCGCAACACATCACGTCATAGCACTTGATGATAGGTATTGTGGTAACATTTGACCAGGTAAGGTTGCTCACTTTCTGGGATACACTTTTCACATTTTATCTAGTTGCATATTTTGCATATTTTGTGGATTTCTGGGATGAAAATGAACGATCAATTCGAATTCGAATGTGGAAATGCAAACTACGCTGGGAAACAATTTGCCAAAAAAAGGTCTGTTTGGGTCAAACCAGGTCACCTGGGTTGCTGACATATGACGACTGATGTGCTGTTCCTGTAATTGTAGCACTAGTCAATGCATTGCAATACATGTATTCGTCGTGTCAAATCATGCAATAAGAAAACGCGACAATGTTTAGCTGTTTAAAAAGGATGTTCATTAGTATTTCAGCAAGTGGTTATTTCTACGAAGAAGGACACACGTACACAGTTTAAATAATGTCCACTTTACCTAACTTGATAGGAACTTATAGATAATACTCATCGATAACACTTTGCACAATTATGGATAATAATGCCCCCATCACCTGTATTCCTACTTTGGCGTTATGATTTCTTTGGCTGGAAATTCTGAGTATGGAAAAAATTAGCTTTAACCTTGACCCAGTTTTCACCTCTTAGCCTTACTTGAGGTCACGCAGACTATTCTTGTATTTTGGGGTATTATATGCACACATACGGAAAACGTTAAGATATTTTAGAAACTCATTTTTTAAAGACATTTTAAAGACATTTTTAGAACTTGTTGATAGCTCTCCGAAACGTTCTATAGTACCATGTACCATGACAAGTACCACAACAATACGTTTTTATAAGGTGAGCTGAGCTACATCTCGTCTTGTTCGGTGGCTCTCGGTTCCCTGAGAGAAAAAGGAGTATTAATAGACCAGCTATTCAATTATCAGAAGGTATTCCAAATTTGAGCGAGGTCGCGCCAAGCATTCGGAGGCTATCCCGAAAAAAACATAAAGGGAGGTGGCAAGATGTATCTCATTGATAGGTGCAGGTAGCACACATGCTGGGTATTCTTTGGTCACTTTCATACTCGCCCAGCGTCTTTTAACTGCAATCCTGCCATCTCACATTCCTCCAACGTCTTCTAGCTGTAATCCAGCCCCCCCCCCCCGATAGTATTCGAGCCGTAACTCTGTCCCACCCGCATCCCCCTAGAGTATTTCCCATAATGCCCTAACAGTGGCCTTGCCCACACGCCCATCCTGAAGAGTATTCGACCGGTAACCACTCCCATCATCCGGGAGTATTCGAACTGTATCCCTGCTCTGTCCCAATATCCTAGCAGTAACCATGCCCCCTACCCCACCCCCGAGCACATTTCGCCAGCACGCCCGCGGAAAGAGCGGCGCCTGTTGGCCCGCCACTATCCTGTCCCGAACTGGGATGGAACCGCAGAACAAAACCAACGAGCTGCTATCACCATGCAGCACGAATATAATCGGCCACTGCCCCCACCCCCACCCCCACCCCTGTCTCAAGGCAGGGTAAAGATGAATTATTCCCGAAAGTCAAGTATCGGAAAACTCGATCAGGCCGCGTGCCAACACATTTGAACCGGTGCACCCGAGTGCAGCCTAGGTTCGTGCACATCCGTCGACGTGCCATGTGACCTCGTGACGTCTACGGGCAGTAGGTCAGAGCGGGTCTGGCGATACCTCACACCCTCACAAGTCACGCCGAACGTGATTTACGCTCGTTCATTCACGTATCTGCAATGACTGGCTGTGCACGATCTTTCATTCACGTATCGAAGGTGACTGGGTATTTACGATCTTTCATTCACGCATCTAAGGTGACTGAGTGTTTACGATGGCGGGCTATTTCCGGTGGCAAGTTATTTGCGATGGCTGGCGAACAACGATGGATGGTTATTCACGACGGTTGCAGATAATCAGTGCGTAAATTATCTGCAGCTGCGTGCAACATGAATTGGCACTGAGCTCGAACTGAAGCCGCAGCCTATCTGCGTATGGTAGATTTCATGTCGCTTCGTAATTTCGTTGAAAAGGGCTACCAGAAGTCATCCCAGGTCAGTAACCTCGCTCGACGCCGAGAAGGTCACCGCTGGCACGACGTGATCTGGGAGCACACACAGACGTGCGCCCACAGAGATGTGATTTGATTTGACATGACATGTGATTTGACGTGAAATGAAAAGAGCATGTCAATAAAGGATCTACAAAAGTGCATGTTATCATCACAAGAACATGTCAATAAGTACATGTCATCAGCCAAGTCTTTTTTTTTTTTTTAAAAAAAAAAGGGGGGTTTTTGGGGGGGGTGGGGGGGGGGGGATTTTTAAAAAAAAAATATTTTTGGAGCAAACCCCCCCCACCCCACCCCACCAACAAAACCAAAAAAAAAAAAAAAAATAAAAAGAATTTTTTTAGAGCCCCCAAAACACCCCCCCCCCCCCCCCCCGGCTCCCCCCCCCCTCTTTCCAGCGGCCCCCCAACCCCCCCCCCCCGGCCGGGGACAAAAAGGGGGCGGCCACAGGAACCCAACCCCGGGTTGCCAGTAAAAGCGAAACAAGACAACCCACCGCACTAAACAAAAAAAAAAAGGGGGGGGGGGAATATAAAATTTATAGTCGCATGTCGGTGCACTCTCGCCCACCGCTTGTGCATCACTTTGCACTGGTCGAGATAAATCTGCTTCGAGTGACATACATCATCTACTCAGATTCCGACAGCGTCAGCACAGGCGAAACAGCAAACAAACGTTGCGTTAATGATAATGGTGTTTTCGAGGCACTCGGAGACTCATCGAGGATGTGGAGCATTCACGAACCGATATCGTTGTGAGATATACACCGTGGTACTAGAGTGGCCGAACTGTCCACCTGTTCAGTCAGCCGTGTGCCCTCTATGGAACTGAGCCACGCATGTCTTCCGCTTGCTGTCAATTCCTGGTGAACTCGCCGTGGTTGATGTAGGTAGGTCAGTGTCATTATCATTGGAAAGGACGGATCTCCATTGGGTAGGTCAGCATCGTTCTCACTGAAGAGGACGGGTCTCCATGTAAAGAGAGATCGCAGTTACTATGTGCGACGACTATTATAAGGGCAGGAGCTTGGATGTTTCATTGAGTTCCTCGTTGTGGCTGTATAGCCACAACGTGGCTGGCTATAGCCTGTATATATATATAGTGGACATCAATGCTACCAAGTAGCGTATTAATAAATATCTGCATAGGATGTTATCACCTCCGCTTAAGCAGACTTTAGCAATTGCAGAGAATTCAACAGAGCAGAATCTGGATATTACTTCTGAGCCACAGTATCCATCATGAATATTACCATTCAACCCAACTGCTGCTTACTGTTAGTGCCATAACTAATGATTGCTAGTGTTACTGTCGTAAACATTAAGCACTACAATTACGACGGCTCCCACGTGGTCGTCGAAATAATGTAAGCAGGGGGGGGGGGGGCAACATCACTGACTTGATAGTTCGCTTCCAAGTAGCGTCGCTATTCCCGAGCATGCACGCCATATCCATGCATGAATCATGAGTCATAGATCATGAATCATGAATCGCGGCTTCGCCACCAAGTATCTCTACTGGCACGGCGTCGGACCATTGTCACTATGGGCGCCCTGCTCGGCCCGAGCAGTGTGTGGGACGTGGAAGCGCCAGCGCACACAAGTGAACACCGGCCCGTCAACACTGCCCCGGGCGGTGCAATGCGGCGGCGGTGGATGTGGATGTGGACGTGGACGTGGATGTGGATGTGGATGTGGCTGTGCCAGCGCACATAAGTGAACACCGGCTCTTCAACACTGCCCCGGGCGGTGCAATGCGGCGGCGGTGGATGTGGATGTAGACGTGGATGTGGACGTGGATGTGGACGTGGATGTGGATGTGGATGTGATGTGGCTGTGCCAGCGGATGTGAACACCGGCCCGTAAATGCCCGGGCGGTGAATGGGCGGCGGTGGATGTGGATGTGGATGTGGATGTGGATGTGGAATGTGGATGTGCATGCGATGTAAACCCGGCCGTAACACTGGGGCGGTGAATGGGTGGATGTGGATGTGGATTGGATGTGGACGTGGATGTGGATGTGGATGTGGACTGTGCCAGCGCACACAAGTGAAAACCGGCCCGTCAACACTGCCTCGGGCGGTGCAATGCGGCGGCGGTGGATGTGGGTGGTGGATGTGGATGTGGATGATGTGGATGTGGATGTGGATGTGCCAGCGCACACGAGTGAGCACCGTACCGGCCCGGCGACCTTGCCGCCGGCGGTGTGTGCGGGGCGGTGGATGTGGATGTGGATGTGGATGTGGATGTGGATGTGGATGTGGATGTGGACGTGGATGTGGATGTGGATGTGGATGTGGATGTGGATGTGGACGTGGATGTGGATGTGGATGTGGATGTGGATGTGGATGTGGATGTGGATGTGGATGTGGATGTGCGGAGTGAGACCGTACCGGACGACTTGGCGGGGTGTGTGTGGACGTGGATGTGGATGTGGATGTGGATGTGGATGTGGATGTGGATGTGGATGTGGATGTGGATGTGGATGCGCCAACGCACGCGAGTGAGCACCGTACCGCCCGGCGACCTTGCCGCCGGCGGTGTGTGTGTAATGTGGATGCGCCAGCGCACACGAGTGAACACCGCACCGCCCTGCGACCCTGCTCCGAACGGTGCGCCAACGCACACAAGTGAGCACCGTACCGCCCGGCGACCTTGCCGCCGGCGGTGTGTGTGTAATGTGGATGCGCCAGCGCACACGCGTGAACGCCGGGCCGTCGTGCGACCTCGCCCCGGGCCGTCTTCCCACGGCTCGACTGTCGCCTGACCGGTGCTTCCAGCTGTCACTGGGAGCGGAGAAAGCGGCACTTCTCCGGCGGCGACGACCGGCTGACGCGCGGAGAATGCACTTGACGATCGGAGAGTGCACTTGACGATTGGTTGGTGCACTTGTGGACTGGCTGACGCCGTAGAGTGCACTTAATGACCGTCTGAATATCGGAAAATGCACTCGGCGACAGGCTAACGGTCTGATAGTGCACTTGCCGATCGGAGAATGCACTTGCCGATCGGAGAATGCACTTGCCGATCGGAGAATACACTTAACGACAGGCTGACGATCGGAGAATGCACTCGATGACGACTTTGTGTGTGTTCTGTCGGTGCCTTTTGCCATTGACGCATTGCTCGTGTGATGGCACTCGGCAGTCCCCGCCGGGAAGTGCGATGCGTGGCACGTTTCTTATGCTGGATTTCAAGCTCAGATTGCGTGATTTTGCTATACTTTCAATATAGCTATCCCGAAGAAGGCCTGGGGCCGAAACGTTTGTAGTTTGCTGGTAATATATATATATATATATTCATATGATATTTTTGTTGTCCTTGGTATACTCCTGATCTTCAATGGACTGTCTTAGTCTGTCAAGTTCAGGGTTAAGCTTAACCCGTCCCGTATCGGGGGGTCTTCAACCGCCCCCTCAGGTTTTTCGCGGATAGCGGACGAACGGCGCAGGGCAACGCGCCCAAATATGGCATACCTTTTCCCACATCAATTTGACATGCTGATTCAAAATTTTTAGGTCCGGTCATCTAGGGTCAACGAGTTATTCAAGGTCAAGTGAGGTCACCTCCAAAAAAGTTCAACCAGTCGTCACGCTTTAACGGATACAGATATTTGAATGAAGCTTTCAGTGTTTGCTTATCTTTACGGATGCAACAAAACGTATGAGTTGAATTTTTCTCTTTTTTCGTTTTTGACTACATATAAATTTTGCGTATTTCCCAAATTGCAGTTCAAATAAAGGATTCTGGCTAAAGCAAGCATTTTTTATTAGGGCAAGTTGACTTCCAACAACGTTTCTCGGTCTGCTCTACCCATTGGAAAGGGAAAAGTAAAGAAAACTTGAAAACTCAAAATTTCGAAATTTAAAAAAATTATGGGGGTTAGGGTCAAAACAAATTTATAGCCCTAGTCGATTTCGCTGTCCTTTTCTCATTCCAAATAAATTTTGTTTTTCATATATCCCCAAAATGAACTCCCCAGAGCCAAAAACGTAATGTAAGTCGTGAAAAGTCGTGAAAATCTAGCCCCTGGTGACGTCACTTTTGGGGGAAAATTGTTTTGGGGGTGGACTCAGACCCTACTCGTCGAGCGCTTTCCGATGACACCTCTTTCGTTTTCGTGCGAAGCTTAGTTTCGATATTAGAGGGGGTCTTCAACCGCTCCCCCCCCCCCCGAGACGGGGCGTGACAATTTTACCGGAAAGACGGCGCGGGTTAACATCTGTGATATCATTTTATGCCTGGCTGAAATGGCATCCTGTGAAGTGGAGAGGTAGAAAGGTACCCATTGCTTACTGCCGAAGGAGACTTTAACAATCGGTAATACCATTGGCAAGTCATGCAAAATTGCGACTTATGTATCTTGCATGTCTATGTAGGTACCGCATAGTTGGTACAGTATGCATAGTGTATTTCTGCCTTACTTGTGCGAGTTAAGCGAGATGTTATGCGCGCACGCCATGTACCCTCATCAATGCCAAGGTTACCGTCAGTATCAATTAGACCCAGAGCACTTCGATCTCAGTAATACGACACGGTTGCGCCTGCATTGCAGTACACCTCTCTATCGCCTGCTGCAAAATCTGACGACACATTGTTCGATTCTCACTCCGCTGCGGTATTTGTGCTCCCCAGGACCTGGTGACTGCACACACTTCGATTGTGCGGGTTCTCTAATTGAATTGTCGGGCGTAACGAAGTCGTTAAGGCGACTTCGCTACCGTCATGGTGTTCAAATGCGGTTTCGCTCCTGATGTGTGTGTGTGTGTGTGTGTGTGTGTGTGTGTGTGTGTGTGTGTGTGTGTGTGTGTGTGTGTGTGTGTGTGTGTGTGTGTGTGTGTGTGTGTGTGTGTGTGTGTGTGTGTGTGTTGAGCTGTTGACGGACGTGGAGTATTTGTGTTGTTTGAACTGGCGAAGGCAGTTCAAACAACAAAATATTGCATTGGATGTCATATATTAGATGTCATATATTCCCGTTGATTTTATAGTTTTCTTTCACTGATGGATACTGAAAAAGGGTATTCTCATCAAATTGTCTTCATCTTCATCTTCAATTGTCTTTTTTAACTGTCAATTTTTAAGAAAAAGATACGATATAATTATTTTGCACTTCGTAGTGCGACTGCTTTAAGCATACAAGGTGCTGCGTGTAATTTTAAGTGTGCCACTGTAGTTGTATGAATGAATTTAAGTATTCATTCGGCGCGAAACATCGCCAGGGGCCCCGAGTGCAGCGGAACGCTTTTTGTTCCTCACAACACCTCGAAATCCGAACAGTTGCAGCTTACTGAACGTGGCTCGTGAGGTGCTCAGTAGGGCTACTCACGTTGTATTCATGACATACGTATACCTCCGTTAGGCTGTCATGCATATTATTATAGCTTCAATATGTATGACTGATAAATATTGCTGCGGTATATTTCATATGCGCTTCAATATCAATATGTTTTATTGTCCAACTCAATAGACGTAATTCCATGAATCACTCAGCGAAATATGCTCCTCGATGCAAGATATTAAATCTAGAGCGCTAGCCTGTGTACGCATGCTACTGTACTAGGACAGCTAAGCTTCTGCCACTTACCATGCAACTACTCTGCACCAACCATCTCAGCATAATCGCTCGAATGTTGCTGCATGCCGTTATGACGTCATTAACAGACCGAGCGCTGCCATATGTCCAGTCGGACACCTCTGCTCGTCCAGACCCAGGCAGCGGCCGGCCTCTCACTGGGTGAAGGTCACGCTGAGCACGCCCCGCCCCATTTGGCAGATCCGTGGCGAACTGGGTTTGTCGACCGACCTCAACACCATGTGTTCGCTTCGTTCGGTAAAGCGGTAGATGTGCCGATTGTTGAGGAATAGTGACGTCCCAACTGGATCGGGGAACGTCTAAGTCGTTATCAGCTGCGGCGAAGAGGATCCGTTGTGCTTTCGGCTTGCATGGTCGCCTACCAACTGCAGTTGGATATCCGAGTATTTCAGACTTCCCCTGTTGCGCCACACCCAGAACAAACTATTTAAAATATAAGAGTCAGCTTCCACGAAAATGTAGAAGCTTCCGGATTTCATTGTCATCAAAGAATGGAACCCGGTGGTATCTGTAGACCGTTCTGGACGTTTGATGCTCATTTATCTCCAGGAAACGACGCTAAGCTTATATACATACATAGATAGACACCATAAAATCCGTAATAGCAAAAGTGCCTGGGAAAGCGTTGACAGTGTTGTCTGTGGCAGAACCATGGCAGAACGGGAATGTTGCAATTGCTGGTGAGTTTGGAAATGTTCCGTAGCATGGCATTGGAACGCTTCGAACTTAGCCTTCTAATCATAATGTTTCTGTGTTGAAGGATATGCGATCAATGATTTATGATATTTTGCACACATTCGTCATAGTTTCATATCTATTTGATATGTGTAACATATTTGGAATGTGATATTTTCAATGTGATATCTTCAATGTGAAATTTGGAATGTGAAGTTTGGAATGCGAAGTTTGGAATGTGAAATTTTGAATGTGAAATTTGCAATGTTAAATTTGGAATGTTAAATTTTGAATGCTAAATTTTGAATGTTAAATTTGGAGTGTTATCTTTGGAATGTTATATTTGGAATGCTAAATTGGGAATGTTAAATTTTCAGTGATAAATTTTGAATGTTAAATTTGCAATATTAAATTTGGAATGTAAAATTTGGAAAGTGATGATATTTGTGATGTGATTTTCGGAATTGCGCATGATTCACAAGTAGCGAGAATGTTCACAGCAGTGGCGGTGGTAAGTCTGCGACTGTTCACAGCGGTAATGACGGCAAGCTTTTGTATAAGAACGCGCCGACCACTTTGGCATTTTTGCGCCCACGACTTTTCACAGCAGGGCCAGCAGTCCACAAGGAGCAATGTGAAATCCATCGATCAGGCACCGTGAAGCTGAAGCAACGCACCCAATGACGAGAGGTGGCTGGGAATGTCCAGCGGTCGGTGGCCGTCACAGCGGTTCCCAGGAGAAACGTTTGTGTCAGCGATTAGGTCTGCTAACAGGGCAATAACTAACGTGGTTAACTATAACTAATAACTAATAACTAACGTGGTTCTCAGCACGCGACACGCTGCATGTGGATGACAAGTGGAGCGACTTCTCACACAAAGTTGCACGACATTTAGTACGGGCACGCGAGTGGCACGTGAGGTGAACCGGTCTAAGTGGTTTGGTACGGGAATGGCGATGGCAGATATGGTTTACCTCAGCTTTAGCTAGCTTCAAGCAAAGCCTCTGCAAGGAAATTCTGAACTCCAGCACGCGGAAACTGAGGGAGGAGCATGCGTGGTTTTAGGCGCATTCTTTTCTTGCCTCGCCCAGGGAAAACGCATTCACGCTGAAATAGATTGGGAGGATTCGGCTCCTTCCTGAGGAAGTGGGGTCCGCCGTGTTTGACATCGAACAATGAGGAACAAGGAGGAAGTGTAAATCAGTCTCAGGCTGACTAGTGATCAGAACCGAACCACTCATTTGTGAAGAGGAAGATTGGATATCGACAGGCTGATGAGCCAGGTTCGATGCTGCAATTACATATCACGAGACATACTACGAAGTACTACAGCATGTAAGACAACTTAAAGGGCGTCCCACCAGCCAGTTCATCACTCCTCCGTTTCCTAGCTGGTTCCCCGCTCACCGCGCAGCCTTGGGTAATGTGCGTAGGCATGAGAGAGAGAGAGAGAGAGAGGGGGGGTAGGTGGAGCGGCGCTCTATTCTGAAGCATATTCGTCGGGCACGTGCAGGTGATTGATGAAAGCGTCGCGCACCTCCGCCGGAGTGAATAATAAGAATTTGCGTCTCCTACCTCGGGCGGAAGAAATTACTAGTAGCGTCGCCTACCTCCGGCGGAGGAAATTATTAGTAGCGTCGCCTACTTCCAACGAAGGGAATTTTTTGTTTTAATTATCAATTTTCCGCCGGGTGGTAGACGGATTTAACGAAGGGTGCCGTCCAGGGAATAATTCCCCAACAAAACACGGCCGACCCCACCCGGCGATCTGGGCTTACAGAACAACATGGACACGACAACATCATGCACGCAAAAGTCGCATCGCCGCGAGCGGTGTGCTTCCTTTTAGATCGAGGGATGTCGTCCCAGCCTCATCCTCATTGAACAATTCATACCATCTAATCATCTCATCGCCATCGACATTACCATACAAATCCAGCAAAAAAACAATCGCTCCGCAATCCGTCAGTCCGTCAATCCATCAAACAACAAACAAGACATGCAACCTCAAGCGCCCGACATGAAACACAACGGACAGTCAGTCCCAGTGACGCGCCGGCTCGCCGCTGATGGCCATGGACACGTTGCCGGCGCGTCAACCCGCAGCGTGGCGATCCCCGGCGGGAGCCATAGCCGCCGACCCAGCTGGGATGGTCTTGCTGCTTCAGTCAGCGACCTCCCGTGGCGAACGCCGACCAGACCAGCGACGTGCCCCTCAAAACCCCCTCTTGAAGGCGTTCGAGATCGCTCTTCAGGGAGATTCCGAGGGCCTTGAGTGGTCGCTGGAAGGCCTCAGTCAGCATCAGACCGCGGCTGCCAATCACAACGGCCTCCGACGTTGCAACCGCGACCCGATACTTAACTTCAATTGCCTCAAGGAGGGCGACACTACCGTATTTGCGAATTTTATCTTTTCGACGGCTGCGCAGGACGCCGCCGTCATAATCATAGGGGACCGTGAAGTCCACCACGACCGTCGACGTCCGCCCTTCCGTCATCAGGATTGTATCTGGTCGGAAGGTTTCGCCGTCTACTTCGATTGCGGGTTCTCGATGGACTGAGTCATGCGTAACTCGACGCCACATCGACTCCACCGCATGGTGAAGCCAATTATGGCGTCTTATGTAAGATCGTCGATCGATATGTAAGATATGTAATCGTCGATCGATATGTAAGATCGTCAGCGAAGGCCAAGGCATCGTATCCAGTCTCATCCTCGCCATTAGGCTTAAGCACATGCCGCTGCCCCAAGGCCCCAATCAGCTCATCGATAACCATATTGAACAAAATCGGGGACGTGGGGCAGCCCTGTTTAACCCCACGGTTCATCGGAATGGGCGATGTTCTGCCCTGAGCGCCACCGATCGTAGTGGTGACTCCTGAATACAAGTCGTGTACAAGTCGTTGAACCTCTGACCCACACCAAACCGTCTTAACGCCCCAAGAATGGAATGATGTGAGACCTCGTCGAACGCCTTGGCGACGTCCAAATAGGCGAAGTTCAATTCCCTCCTCTTAGATTATCAGAGGCGCAGAGACTCGCTGAGGACGGATAGATGTTCGCTGCATCCGTCCACAGCAGTGAAGGCCTTCTGCCTTGGGTCGAGGTGAACTTTAATCCGAAGGCGGCGGTCAAGCAACTTGCAGTACAGTCGCAAGACCACCGATCCGATCGTAATGGGTCGGAAGTCATTCACATCTCTGGCTCCTGCTCTCTTAGGGATGAGCGTCGTCCTATTGACCCGAAGGGCCGCAGGGATTTTACCCAACCCGAGGAAGGTGTCCGGCACCCACGGAATGACCTCCGGCCCCCATTCGGTCTGGATGGCCTTAACCGAGAGCCCATCGGGGCCGGAAGCGGAACGGAGACCAAGACTCTTCAGGGCACCACGCACCTCATTCAATGAAAATGGTGTCAGGTCAATGGCCTCCTGTCCCTCCTGACGTGTTATTACGTGATCGTCCATTGGTGAATCTGAACCGAACCGGTTTTGGTAAGTGTCCTTTACATCGTTTGTGTCCGGCAGGAACGGCTTTCCGAGGTGGAATTTGGCACGCGCAGTTCCTTCAAGAGGTCCGACCGGTTGGTCCGGAATAGTCGTTGGTGGAGACGATATCGTACCCTCCGCCGTTGCGATCTGTTCATTTCGGGCGCCGGTGACGTTGGTCTGTCACCGGGGGGTCGATGGTCATCGGCAGCCCGGCCGCCCCTCGCGGGACGACGTTGGGCTGCCTGACCCCCAGGGCATAGACGGGATAACAAGGTGGCATATCCCACGTCTATGTCTCCACCGTCGGTCAACACTCTTTGATGGAATAGTGTTGCCGCGGCTATCCTTTCCTCCCGACCGGCCTCTACCTGACCGACTCTCCTTGCATTGTTATCCCTTTGAGCGGTCGGCGCCGATAGTGGCCGCCGTCGATGATCTGACGGCGAACGCGAACCACCCGCCGAAACAGGAGGAATCACCCTGGCCGACCCGGTGATTGGGTCGCTGACGCCATCGGCCGAAGCCGACAAGACGCCCGCGGCCGGCTCACCGGGCCGGATTGCCGAAGAACCACTGGACGAGGCCAGCGGGACTTCCATACGTGCCGACTCTTCGGAGACCGCCGAGGAACCACCTACCGAAGCCGGTGGGACCTCCTGAATCTCCGATGCAATAGGGTACGGACCTTCCCTCGGAGATGTTGTTACCGAGGGCTCACTTCGCCTTGATGGTACTGAGCGAAGTTTGCGACTTGCCTCCGACGGGCCTTTTGACACATTCACCAAGAGCGTTGGGTCAACGGGCCCAGTTCCCGTCGAAGTCATAACACGCGACTCGATCACCCGCTGGAGTAGACTGCGATATTTCTCTTTCTTCCGGATGCCTATGAGGGCTCCGATGTGATATGCTGGGAACGCACGAGTCAGATGTTGATTGATCGTGCGGCCGGTGTAATTGGCTTTTTCCACAGCGATATCATAAAGCACGTCATCGGTCCACTGAGCCCTCAAAGACGGTTCCGGAAGTGAGGCGTTATACTCCACCGGGTGAGCCCAACGTCGATGTTGCTGATTACCTGCGAGGGTGGGCCAGCCACGGCCACATTCCTCACAGGCAAACTCGCCTGGTTTCGGCCCCTCGGACATGCACGAGGCATCTCCGACGGACCGATCCCCTGACACCGAGTCGGGATGAGTCTCGCGTTTATGCTTTAAGTGATGCGCTGCCATTGCTCTCAGAGTAGACATAGAGCACTGGCAGCGCGAACAAACCCAGAGCACGTCAGCGATGTCATGCTGACGCCGGATATGTGTAACAAGAATCCGTTGCTCTGGGCAAGACAAGTCACAGATCGGGCAGCTCGTATTGTTCGCCACGGGGTATAAGATGTCATAGCTCCCGTTGTTGCCGGGGATTGGCTGTGTATGTGTCCCCAGTCTTGCCTCCCCATCGGCTACATGTGCCGGGGAGGTGGCGGGCCTCATTGGAGGGACAGGAGAACCCTGCCGCCTCCGTGTGGTACGGTGGCCCGCCGTCGGACTGGCAACGCAGCCCCTGCCTGCAGCTGCGGGACTGGGACCGGCCGGTTTGCGTCGCGGCATGACGGGCACTGATTTCGCTCAGCACCAAGGCGCGGTCACGTCAACCAATGGCCGCCCACACCGCTGCGGACGGACAACGATCGACGCAACCGACAGGCAGTGCCTCTTAGTGTCACCCGGGGTCGGTTGGGCCTTTCGACGCCTAGCTGTCAAGCAAAGGCGGCCCGGAACCGGTCACTGCCATGTGAGAGCATAATCTGGATTAACTGAACTCTCTCACGCAACACCTGAAATCTCCGGCGGAAGAAATTATTAGTAGCGTCGCCTACTTCCGGCGAAGGAAATTACAAGTAGCGTCGCCTACCTCCAGCGGAGGGAGTTATTAGCAGCGTTCCCCACCTTCGCAGAAGTGAGCCATTATTTATTGTCTGCATTGGCAGATACTCTCATCATACTCTCATTACTCATACCTTACGGCCCGTTTTTGATGGTGGGAGCACTTGGCCATTCATGCGGCTCGAATAGCAGTCATTCAGTGGTAGGTCGGCTACATGATGGCATTTCGAAATGCGTACCTAACCGAGAAGCTGGCTGCCTATGGAATTGATTTCGGTGTGATGCGAGCGCGTCACAATGGCCATGTTCGTATTGTGCAGTATGTGGGTCATGCCGTATCCCTCAGTGACCGTGTCATCGATTACGCAACAGGCACTTGTGATTTCCTCACACCAAAGTCTCGGTGAATGCTTGACGCATGCCAACCTTTAGCCCTCATTATTTATGGTTCTTCCGTTGTGATGGGTCAGATGCTGGAGCGTAGAACAGCTTAGTTTTTGTTTGGACATCAGCGGGCGAGCCATCAGAATATCGATCAGAATCAGAATGCAATTGCCGCAACGGGAAACCACACAAGCTAATCGAGATTGGACAAAAGTGAATGAGTAGGCCATAGTACAATGTGCGGATCTAAAATTGCAACGAAGCCGTCGTGTACGATTCGAGTACCCACGTCTCCGTTGACAGCAACGCTAAGCTATTGCAATTTCGTAGACAAACTCCGCAGTGGCTTCCACGACCGAAACCGCCGGCAGTTCCAGCCCAGACTAATCATTATCGCCACATGTCGTTCACGTCACAACCTGACCGCGGCCACCAAAAAGCGGTCGGTGCGATACCATAGCGGTCCGAACGGTCGTGCAGTTTTTGCGTCGACCGTGTGTTGAAACGGAGCGTCGCGGCCGGTCTGGAGAACAGTGGACGGTGACCTGTGTCGCCTCATCGACGGCGCCGCGACAACGGTCGTGCTCGCTGACCAGCTGACCCGCTGTCAGCCCCCCTCGTGACACCTCACGTGAGGCTATGTTGGCCGCCCATCACGTGACACTGGCCCTTGATGACGTGCCACGCCTCTGCTACTGATCACGCGATACGCTTGGTCCACCACGTGACACCTTCGCGCTACTCTACCGCACACCTCACCTCTACCGGTTACGGAATACGCTGTGTTCACCGATCAGTGGCAGATCCCCTCCCCATCGACGAGTTATCGTCCGATGGCGCCCCTCAGAGTAGAAAAGGGGCCTCCTCCTCCGGAGAATGGCGCCCCCCACCCCCAGAACAAGAGCCCACACTCAAAATTGCTGGATCCGCCCCTGCCGCCGTCGACACTTCGCACGACTCCTTCGTCTTCCGCTACCGGTCACGTGACACCATGGGTCTGTCACGGGTCACGTCACGTGACTGGCTCGTCCCCGATGAAGCCTCGTCTCCTTGTCGACGCTCACCGCTGCGACAGCGCTGAGGACTTTCACTCACCCGTGGTCAGTGGTCCGGAACTGTGTGCAAGCCATCAGCTGACGGTGTTCGGTCATCAGTTATCGTCAATACGTTGTCAGCTGCCACCACAAAGTCGCCAGTCGTCACCACAAAGTCGCCAGTTGCCACCACAAAGTCGCCAGTTGTTACCAGAAAATCGAACGTTGTCACTACAAAGTCGCCAGTTGTCGCCAGAAAATCGCAACTTGGCACCAGTAAAACGCCAGTTGTCACCAGAAAGCCTCTAGGTAGCTCCAAAAAGTCGCCAACTGTCGCCAGGACGTCTCCAGTTGACACCAGAAAGTCGCCAGTTGCCAATAGAAATTCGCCAGTTGACACCAGAAAGTTGCCAAATGACACCAGAAATTTCCGATTGACACCAGAAAGTCGCCAGCTATGACCAAAAAGTCGGCAGTTGTCACCAATGAGTCGCCAGTTGTCACCAGCAAGTTTTCAGTTGTCACCAGTAAGTCGCCAGTTGTCAGTTGTCTCCTGTCAGCCGTCAGCTGTCCTTGTTGTCAGCTGTCCTTACCATCAACTATCCTTGTCATCAGCTGTCCCTGCCATCAGCTGTCTTCGTTGTCAGCTTCCCTTGCTGTCAGCTGCCCTCGCTGTCAGCTGTCCCTGCCGTCAGCTGTCTCTGCCGTCAGCGTCCTTTGCTGTCAGCTGCCCTCGCTGTCAGCTGTCTCTGCCGTCAGCTGTCCCTTCCGTCAGCTGCCCCTGCCGTCAGCTGTCTCTGCCGTCAGCTGTTTTCCGTCAACGAACATCAATCACTCGGTCGTGTCACAGCTCGATGAAAGGGCTCTGAACACGAACAAAAAAGCCCGACACATGCCATGCGAAAGCTTGGCATGTGTGTTGGCATGTGCTGATCGAAAACGTGTTGTCTGTGAATGTTTGTCGGTTGCCTTTGCAAACGTCCTGTTCTCCGATTTTGAGGCCGTTTCTGCTGACCGGATTGCTTCCTTAGGTTAAGCTAAGATTGTTTAAGTTAAGGTTCTGCAACTGTATCATCAACTCCTCCAACCCGAAACAACACTATTCGGCAGCTAGCACTACTTTGCAACTCTCACGGTGAAATTAAATCCTAATGCTCCGTGCAATGGCATTGCGTTTTATTTTCGGCCCCATATATGCACGAAGTCGCTTTTAGCAACAAACCTGTTGATAATTGCTTACATTGGCTGTATCCATCCATTCCTCCACGAAGGTCTGAGGAAGCCCGAACCGTCGAAGGGCATTGCAATGCATACACTTTGTTCCTTGTCTCCACCCCACACGTGCGTACCAAAGTGAAGAGAATGCGAGGGGATGCGTTGTCGGAGAGTGTACGCCGACTGCGTGCTGCGGCGGCGCCTGCCTTCTCGTTCCGTGAAGGGCGCCGACGGTTGGCGGAGAACAGCCCATGACTGTCAGGCATTTACCGGTGTACACTCTCTGGCATCGTTACGCCTGTCGGGCGTGTCACACAGACAAAACAAAACAAGCAACAAAAGCAGGCTCCACACCACAGACTAGGCGCGACCAAAGCACGAACTATGTACGGTCCAGTCGCCGGCAGCGGTTCGCACGCGTCCGAGATCATCGCGCCCGGACTACACCGACACACCTAAAGCAAATCAACCTCTGAGCTCTAGCATTCCTCAGATATTTGCTGAAACGTCGATCTCGCAGACCAAGTTCGGGCGTGGTGGTGGTGGTTGGGTTTTCTTCACGACATATCCGACTGCTGGGTCACATAGCGTCGTCAACCCTCTCACGCCAGTCAGTCGCGGGTGGACTCGGTAATCCCGCCGACTGTGGGATTCGAACGCACGATCTTACGATCCAGAATCCAACTTCCTATCGACCGAGCTACCGCGGCTCCAGGTTCGGGCGTTAATTCGGAGCTGGCGTGTCGCTACGGGCGATTCCAGTGCGCATACACAGCCGCAGGTAGGACATAATGACAGTACCCTGAACATCATGTCTGGGAAATATGTCGTCCATCCACCTGGAGTAGGCTAAGGAAATTTTATCTACTGGATGATCTCACCTACACTTTAACCATATTCCTGTTTGGCTTTTCTGGAGCTAAGCCTGCTCAGGTTGCCGATTCGGCCCCTTGAGATCTTAGAAATTATACGCTTAGTCAGCAGACAAATTAGGTTATAATATAGTAATAGGGGTAGATAATATAGTATTAATTAATATAGTAATAGGGATAGATAATGTTTGCTCGACCGGACGTTTGATTTATGTAGTATACTGCCGGATTGCTTTCATATTTGCCAAAAATAATCGATAAGTATCATCAAGGCCTTCCAAAACATCAAAATCATGAAAACGTGGCAATGCCGTTCCCAGGTGCAACAAGTTGGGCGACAAATTTCGGAGTTTGATAATACTGAATTGGGCATGAGAGATAGAACGCCGGCGTCCGTGGACGCTGAATACAGACAACTACCTGAAGAAAACTATGTGGGTATCATCCGGAAATATTCTTACAAAAGCCTATCCAGGGACTGAGGTGAGCATGGTATGTAACCTTTGATGAGTGAGCGTTATTTCATGGATCCGTGCAGCATTTCGATGGCTAAAATAATATATGCGCCCCCCAAAAAAAACTGGAACCATTCAAAGACATCATGGGAAATGCGTGTCTACAGGATAACCATCATGGGCAGTGCAAGGTAGGAAGGAGCAAGGAGGCTGAATTTAGGTCGATGGGCCTAATATTTTGTACGCGTAGGTAGAAATTGGTTCACCTAATAAAACATATAGTGTTGCGAATGAACCAAAATATTGTTGAATTATGAGAAAGAAGGGTCAGAAAGATTCAGCATTCTATCTCTAGCGATATGGAGCCACGGCATGGACGACACATGCCTCCCTAAATCCGTCCCCGAAGGCGTCCATGAAGAATCCCTGGACAGCTCTTCCCACGAAAAATTATATGCGTTCCTCGTGGGTAATGTCCAATGAGCCTGCTCACTTTGCAATATCACTCGGAGACATGGAACACGTCATAGCCGGACATTGGAGAGCAGCATTAGAGAAAATACTGAAGGGGACGATTCGGCCCACTGCCCTCAGCAGGAGAATGGTTAGGAAGTTGATGGACGTCAAGGTCGTGCAGGTGCTTAACGATAGCTTAAAAGGTCGATCTCGTGAATTGAAGCAATTATAAAATCTAACAAGGATACGCCTTAAGAAAAGCAACTCATACATTGTTCTTTTTTCAGATCCATGTTCGCCATCGGCATATCGTAAACTTTCGAATGGTACGTGTCATGTCGCTCGAGTATTCGATGCCGTTCTAATAAATCGAGGTCACTCGCCAGCTATTGACTGTCTCCTGCCTACAGGCGTTAGACATCGACTATCGACAGTCGTTAGCCATTGAATATCTCCAGCCGTTAGTCGGTGGTTATCTCCTGTCGCCTGCCGTCAGTCGTCAGTCGGTAGCTGTCTCCTGTCTGGCCGTTAGCTGGTAGCTGTTTCCTGCCATGCCGTCAGTCGGTAGCTGTCTCCTGTCATGCCGTCAGTCGGTAGCTGTCTCCTGCCATGCCGTCAGTCGGTAGCTGTCTCCTGTCTGGCCGTTAGCTGGTAGCTGTTTCCTGCCATGCCGGCAGTCGGTAGCTGTCTCCTTTCATGCCGTTATGGTAGCTGTCTCTCAGTCTTAGCTGTCTCCTGCCATGCCGTCAGTCGGTAGCTGTCTCCTGTCATGCCGTCAGTCTAACTGTCTCCTGCTATGCCGTCAGTCTATAGCTGTCTCCTGCCATGCCGTCAGTCGATAGCTGTCTCCTGTCATGCCGTCCTCTGGTCACTGTCTCCTGCCATGCCGTCAGTCTATAACTGTCTCCTGCCATACCGTCAGTCGGTAGCTGTCTCCTGTCACTTCTCGACAGTCTCTAGCTGCCGTCAGCTAACATCAGCTGGCGGCAGGCTGGTAACACGACTCCGGATTCCTTTTACTTTTGGCGCGCGCGCCGTCGGCGGACGTCGTGGCGCGCCTCGTTTTGGCGCCAGGAAGCGCGGGAGCGGGCTGTGCACACACGACAGCACACTTCTGGACCGGAGTTGGCCGACGGCACCGGCCGCCCGTTCGGGGCGGTAATGCCGGCCCGTTCTGCCCCGCTTGGCACGATTCCCGCCAGAGTGGTGTCACACGCCGCCTCGGCGCTGTCCAACAGCATTGCGAGAGATGAATGGACTGCTGTCATTGCGCGAGACGAAATGTACCCTCAGCATATGCGAGGAGATGAATGGACTACGTTTCGTTACATCTCCGGATGATTCGGGCTAAAAAATGGCATGGTTAACAATTAAAAAAAAAACGATGGGCCGAGAGAATGTCGCCTATCCTGAAACGCAGACAAGTTTTTGCTGGGCCGAAGAGCCATTCTTCGTTGTATTAAAAATGGACTGCTGTCTTACGTCTCCGGATGATTTGAGCTCGATGGGCCAAGATAATGTCGCCTATCCTGAAAGCAGACAAGGTTAGGCGAAGGCTTCGAGAATACGAATGAGCCAGATCTGTACATCGTCTCACGCTGTCGGAGTTTGGGAAGAAGTGCACGTGGCCGGTTGGACCCGGGCATGATTCTAACCTGTCGGAGTTTTCGAAGTTTTTGGGGGGTGAGGGTGGTCGATTGCAACTGGATGACACCTATCTCTGTCACATATTGTGGCACAGGAGGTGGTCCGGAGACTGGACTCAGACATCACCGGCCGAGCCGCACAGTGTGCATCGTGACTGGACGAAAACTTGCGAACTGGACACAAACTTGCGAACTGGATGATGTCTTTCCAACTGGACAAAACTTGTCGACTGGACGCAAGTTGCGAATTGGATACAAAATTGGGAAGCGGACCCACACTTGCGAGCTGGACACACACTCGCGAGCTGGACACAAACGGGTTGCGCCGAACGCAAGCCGGACGCAAACACTGGCCGACCGGCGAACCATTGCACAGATGACTGGCGCCGCCGACCGTTCGCAGGCAGCATTTCATCTGAATGCATTGCATGCGCGCTTCAGTGCCGGCCGGTGCCGCCGCCCGGCGGGCAAGTGACTGTAAGCCGTGTCAATTTCGGGTTGCGTCAGGACTTGGACAGTGCCCGGCGCCACCAGCGTCGCCCTTTCTCACAAACTGGACGGCCGCCGACACCGCATGCGCCGCGGCGACTCCGTGTGGCCGTGCGCCGTCCGTGCGCCCGTTTCGCAAAGCGCGCCCGGTTGTCACGAGCGGCGAATTTCGACAGCGGCGAGCCGCGGCATAACGTCGGCGCGCGGCGAATCATAGCGCGCGGCGGCAGATCGGCGATCTCGCCTGCACGCCGGCTGCGCGCAGCTTCGGGCTTCAGGCTTCAGGCTTCAGGCTTGCTTGTCGCACAGTGTGGCCACGTGGTGTGACGCGCGGCAGGGTCGCCAGGCGGCATGATCTGGTCACGGCGCCGGCACTGTCACGGCACGCCGTCGGTGTTTTGTCGGCCTTCGGCGCGGTATTGTTCGCATTTTTGTTAGGAAATGGTGCCGTTCGTTTGCCGTTGAGATCTGCGAGTGCAGTCTTGTGTGCAACTCTGTGTTTGCACGAACCTCTCGCAAACGCAATTATTTGTTGATGGGAGCCAGGTGTGTTCTGCTTCAATGACGCTGGACGAGTAGGTGAAGAATACCATTGCGTTTGATATTCTATCTTGCACCGACAGTGAAACTGAATACCGACAACTGAAACAGAATGAGTTCAACCAAAATGGTGTTCATTGATTACTACATGAACCTTCGTGAGCACGTCGTAATTCGTTTCCGCGCAGCTACGGCAGATTGACTAACTAGTTGGGCTTAAGGGTGCGCAGACTTCGGGTCATTTGGTCCGTATATCTACGGTAAATTCAATGACGCACAGCTGCAGGAGGCGGCCATCTTGTCTCACTTGCAGACGGCGGTCCACTTGTGATCGAGTTGACTACGCAAATCAAGATCAGACTCGGCCGTGCATTCATGGCCGCGATAGCGGAGCGTGCTCGCGTGCCCGCTCGTGTGGACCAGCTTCTAACCAAGACCTCACCGGCGGTTGCGCAACGAGCGGCGCCGACAGCTGTTACATGGCGGCGATAGTGGCGGAGGGGGAGCGGGAGGCGAACAAGAGCAAACCGGCGCCAGTTCCGGCGCTATCTCTCCGCACACGCAGCGGCCTGTCCCGGGGCGTGAAATGGACAGGTGGCGTAAGAACATCCCCATCAGGCGGCTCCTTCTCCTCGCCATGACCCGCTGACGGGGCTCGTAACCAGCCCCAAGGCGGGCGCAGTCGTTACTTCATGGTTCATCGGTTCTGCGCAGTTTACCCTCCGAGCGGTGACTCCCCCCTCCCCCACCTCCGGAGAGGTTCCCCCACCCCATGGGGCGGCTCTCCTCTCTTGTCCGTGACGACTACTTCTTAAATCTCAATCGACATCTGGCGTCGACAAGCGTAAACAAATCTGTGCGCCGCCGGCGACGACGCTGGCCGGATTCCCGGCGGCCCCGAGTCGGTTGTTTTCCGTTGCGTAACGGCCGGTGCGCCGCTGACCAGTGGCGCCCGGTGCCGCTGTTGAAACTGGGCGACGCCGGTCGGCGGCGTCCGCCGCCCCCTGAGCCAACACACGACCGCTCTCGAGACGTGCCCGATCGGCTCTCGAGCGGGGTCGAGAGCTGCTGTCGGACAATACATCGGCGACCGCTGGGGCGCATACTGCACACCGGCGACCCATGAACACACGGGGGATCCCGGGGGTAGCGGGATCTTGCAACAGAATCTTGCTATCTTCTCCCCCCCCCCTCTCTGGCACCGAAGAGGCCGATTTTTGCCGGCATTTTTTACTGCAGTGGCGTTTTCTCTGAATCTGCGAGCATGCTATGACAAGTATTGTCGGAAGTGGACTCAAAGAATGATAGCTGAGCAAATCTGATTAATTTTTTTATCTCGCCAAATCGCAGTGTAATGGTAAATTGCACCCTCCCCCTCTCCACCAAGCCAGGCTCCTGGATTCGTCCCTGCATGAGCTGGTGTGAGTGAGACACTGGATAATAGAGACGGATCCGGGACTTCACCCTGGGGTGACAGCTCGGCTACCTGCCAAATCGCCGGTTGCTCCCTGCGGTCATATTTGATAGCCTACATTCATGCTTCTTTTTCATCTTAGTGTGACGAATACTTCAATTACGGCATGCGACGAACTTACCGCTGGCTTTACCGTAGGGCGATAAGATAGACGGAACTGCGACTTCCATGCTTGTACACAGGGCATGAAGACGCTGCACGCGACCAATATCTCCTCGTGCCTGCTAGCAGGAGGTCAAGGACAATCTATGGCTCGCTACGTAAGGACGAATTTTAATTTTAATGAGGCTCTCGATTTGGATTACGACATGACTTGTCGTTGTGCCTAAGCCTCCATTAAAAGCTCTGTTTGAATATAATTGTCTATGCTGGAGGCAAGAAACGAGCAGTAAACTTTGGTAAGTCAAGTTTCCTAATTAGTTCGTGGGCTATTTAACAATTCAGTCAGTTGGTTAGACAGTTCGTTATTTGAGTAAGAAAGGAATATCGGCGGACATGTGTTGGTGAAGCAGAGGAACTGTATTTACCTTCATATGCCGGAAAATAGTTACTTGCTGTAGACATACTCCTTTCACAATGCCATCTTTGAAAGGGCACCTGAAATGCAACCTTCTCTTCTCTCCTTGCCCTCCCTCCCCTCCTTTTCCTCTCTTCTCTTTCTTTCGCACTCTCTCTCTCTCAAGAGAGGGAAAGAGAGAAGCTCCTCTTCTCTCTCGCTCTATCTCTCTCTTCCTCTCTCTCTTTCCCTCTCTCTCTCTACCTCACTCTCCCCTTTATTCTCTCAGGGGCGGGGATGGCCGAGTGGTTAAGGTGTCGGGCTATGGGTACCAAGGTCCCGGGTTCGACTCTAGCGCCCTCAGGACATTTCCCAATCGCCGGCCCACCGGCGAAACAGTGTGGGCGGCGCCATTAGCCGTGAATGTGCAAAAGTGTGTCGTGAACCAACCAATACACAAATAATCTCTCTCTCTCTTTATCTCTGCATGCCTGTATCTGTATCTCTCCATCTCCCTCTTCCTCTCCATCTATCCCCATCTTTCTCCCTCCCTCTCGAGCAGTTCTTAAAATTGAGTGCATCGAAGGCAAACGGACGCGTTGCTAAGTTTCCACCGTTGCTGCCCACGACATTCCAGCGGCCTCCGGGAATCCACCGTCCGGTGGGCGTGCCGAACATCAGGCTGGCTTTCACCGCCGGCGCCCGGCCCGCGCCCGAGCACTCCGGCCCTGAGCGGCCGACGGCCGCGGAGACTGCAGTTCGACACAACAGAATAACACCAGGCGCACGCCGACGGCCGCGGAGACTGCAGTTCGACACAACAGAATAACACCAGACGACGCCGACGGCCGGAGACTGCAGTTCGACACAACAGAATAACACCAGGCGCACGCCGACGGCCCCCGGACTGCAGTTCGACACAACAGAATAACACCAGGCGCACGCCGACGGCCGCGGAGACTGCAGTTCGACACAACAGAATAACACCAGGCGCACGCCGACGGCCGCGGAGACTGCAGTTCGACACAACAGAATAACACCAGGCGCACGCCGACGGCCGCGGAGACTGCAGTTCGACACAACAGAATAACACCAGGCGCACGCCGACGGCCGCGGAGACTGCAGTTCGACACAACAGAATAACACCAGGCGCACACGAACAAAGCACCGGCCGAACAACAACATAGCACCAACGGAGCAAGCGCTAACCACACAAGAATGCAACACGAACCGCCCAACAACATGACACCAACCGAACAAGAACATGACACCAAGCGCACACGAACATAACACTAACCGCACAAGAGCATTACACCAACCGAACAAGAACATGACAGCGCACAAGAACACCACACTAAACCCTCAATAACATAACACCAACCGCACAAGAGCTGGGCACCAATTGCGCAATACAATAACACCAACCGCACGAGAGTTTGACACCAACCGCATCGCAACACCACCAACAAGTGAATGCGACACAAACTGCACCAACTTCCACTCCGAACCTGCTTGGCCCATATAGCCGAGCACTGGGGAATTGGGGAGTGGACGTCTGCACCGCCCAGGAGGTGGTAAGTGCGTCCTTGTTCTCCACTTAAGTCATACTTTTATTTGTATCTGATGAAAATTGTCTGGGCTTCTATCCGCCTGCTCCTAGCTTTGCACGTGCGCAGGAGGGCCTCTCACAAAACGCGCTCCGAGGGGAGGATTCGCGCCACCCTCACCCTCAGAGTGCGATTTCAGAAACTACTGTTGTTAGATGCACGGCATGTGGAGGGTAGATTACAGCTGTAGTGAATTCGCTTCCGTGTGAACTTCATGACCCAAGGCCAACGCCTTCAGGATCAAATGAGGTCGGAATCGGCCGCCGCACCACGCCGTCGCTACACTGCACCGACGAAATCCTCGTGACCTTGAACGCTCGGCGGCCGGTCGGCCTGTCGGCGGCCGGCCGCTGCCCCGGTCGGTCGAATCTGCACCCCCACAGTTCCTGTATGTGCCAGCGCCTATTAGCGTCTGATGCGCCTATTAAATTTATGGAAAGTTGGCAGAGTTTTGCATCACATCCCCCTGGTTTTCGAGATGTCAGAAAAGGATGGGTGGTGGATTTCGCCACGCTCTGCGGTGCGTGTGTTAAGCTATCGGGTCACTTCATGAATGTTGGTTTGGGGAATGCCCTATAAATGGCATTCCCCAACTCCAACAGCTGCTCCGAAATCCAAATGTGATTAGTGTGCGCCCATATGTTCGATATGGGCGTGCATGTTTTTATGGGTAAATGTTTTGCACGCATTTGTTTAATAAGCGTACACATTTGGTAAGCCCATATGTTTATGTTATAGTGTGCGCCCATATGGCAAATGGTCAGCTGCCCGTCTCTCCGGTCTCGGTCACACCCCGTCTCGGGGAATTGGTAATGAGCACCCCTCCAGCTTCCAAACTAAGCGGCGTCTGAACACGATCCGGGTATAATTGGAAAGCCCTCTACGAGTACGGTCAAGAATTGGCCTCATGCTGTAACTTAAATAGTTTTAAGATGCAAAATGGTGGTTTCTGAGACAAAAAAAAATTAATGTTAATTTCCGGTACAGACCCATTGTTGAAACGCATTTGAGAGCTAATTGGTTCCGAATTTTACCAAAATGATCACCTTGGTCCATCGTCGGCCAAAACTGGCGATAACATCGGGTTATTGACCTGACCTCAAACACAAGTTCACAACATACATGCTATAAGCACTGCCAAATTGTAATCGTGTGATAAGCTGATTATAAAATATTTTCACGTGTATGAGCTATTGTACCTTTGTTTGTCACTTGTGTAGCTTTCGTAAGTTAGCCTTACTTAGCATTTGTAACTTAGCTTTGTAATATTCGTCTTTTAGTATATTTAGTCATCTCCTTCCCATGCAAACTTCTAAGAAACCAGGCTATATATCCCAGACGCTAGCTAAATGTCAGCTTACAGCTCAGAACAGAGATCGGCGGTCCTCAACGCCAATACTAAGTCAGCACCGAAATGCTGCGATACGTCTACCTCTCCTCCGTGGTCTTCAATACCTGCAGGGTAGCAGCAGGCTCGGCGGGTAACAACAGACCCGGGAGTACAACAGCAGGTCCCGAAGGGCAACAACAGGTCTGCAGGGCAACAACAGACCCGGGAGTACAACAGCAGGTCCGGAAGGCAACAGTAGGTCTGCAGGGCAACAGCAGGTCTGTAGGGCAACAGCAGGTTCAGATAGCAACAGCATACCCGGAAAGCTAGCCAAAAGCAGGCACGACGAGCAACACCACGCCAGATACAAAGCTAGAGCAGCAACAGCAGGCGAACAGCGCGAAGCGGCAGCCGCCCGTCACCGCCACACACCCGCGGTAACCCCGCCCATCACCGCCACACACCCACGGTAACCCCGCCGTCACCGCCACACACCCGCAGTAACCCCGCCCATCACCGCCACACACCCGGTAACCCGCCCGTCACCGCCACACACCCGCGGTACCCCGCCCATCACCGCCACACACCCGCGGTAACCCCGCCCATCACCAACCCCCACCACACACCCGCGGTAACCCCGCCCGTCACCGCCACACACCCGCGGTAACCCCGCCCATCGCCGCCACACACCCGCGGTAACCCGCCCATCACCGCCACACACCCACGGTAACCCCGCCCATCACCGCCACACACCCGCGGTAACCCCGCCCACGCCGCCACACACCCGGGACCCGCCCATCACCGCCACACACCCGTGGTAACCCCGCCCATCACCGCCACACACCCGCGGTAACCCCGCCCATCGCCGCCACAACCCGCGGTAACCCGCCCATCACCGCCAACACCCGTGGGTAACCCCGCCCATACCGCCACACACCCGCGGTAACCCCGCCCATGCCGCCACACACCCGCGGTAACCCCGCCCATCACCGCCACACACCCGCGGTAACCCCGCCCATCACCGCCACACACCCGCGGTAACCCCGCCCATCACCGCCACACACCCGCGGTAACCCCGCCCGTCACCGCCACACACCCGCGGTAACCCCGCCCGTCACCGCCACACACCCGCGGTAACCCCGCCCATCACCGCCACACACCCGCGGTAACCCCGCCCGTCACCGCCACACACCCGCGGTAACCCCGCCCATCGCCGCCACACACCCGCGGTAACCCCGCCCATCACCGCCACACACCAGACCCGCCCGTCACCGCACACGCCGCGGTAACCCCGCCCATCACCGCCACACACCCGCGGTAACCCCGCCCGTCACCGCCACACACCCGCGGTAACCCCGCCCATCGCCACACACCCGCGGTAACCCCGCCCATCACCGCCACACACCCGGTAACCCGCCCATCCGCCACAACCCGCGGTAACCCCGCCCGTCACCGCCACACCCGCGGTAACCCGCCCATCACCGCCACACACCCGCGGTAACCCCGCCATCACCGCCACACACCCGGTAACCGCCCGTCACCGCCACACACCGCGGTAACCCCGCCCATCACCGCCACACACCCGCGGTAACCCCGCCCATCACCGCCACACACCCGCGGTAACCCCGCCCATCACCGCCACACACCCGCGGTAACCCCGCCCATCACCGCCACACACCCGCGGTAACCCCGCCCACCACCGCCACACACCCGCGGTAACCCCGCCGGCCGGGGCCGCTGGCCGCTCCTGTCGTCACGGCTCAAGCGTCGCCGCCGCCGCGTCCTCCACGCCTCACCGGAAGGTCGCCGTGTGACGTCACACCGCCGTCGGCTATGCGGCGGTGCGCGCGCCCGGACGTGGGGCCGCGGGCGCCCTTCTGTTGTCCACGGTAATGGAGACGGATCGGCCGCGGTGTGGGCTGATGATTGCCGAGGCCAGCTTCACTTGCATCGCAAGCTCTGGAATCACGATGAATTTGGTGTGAATGCGCCTGTAGGTAATCTTATTGTTGTTTGTTTATTGGGTGGTTCACGACGCACGTTATGCACATTCACAGGTAATGGCGCCGCCCACACTGTTCCGCCGGCGGGCCGCGGGATTGGGAAATGTCCCGAGCGGCGCTGGTGTCGAACCAGGGACCTTTGGTACCCATAGCCCGACACCTTAAGCACTGGGCCATATCCGCCCCTTTAGGTAATCTTACTTAATTACACTTACTTTAATAAGATGTATTTCATTGATTGTTTTTAATACAATTTACTATCAAATTTACCAAAAGCAAACTGGCAGTCAGCTGACGGTGGCCTAAGCACCCTGTTAACATACAGATCGTAAGGGGTATTACTTGAAAATTACTTAAAGGTGTATTCACACCAAATTCGGTGTGTGATAACGTCACAACTTGTGATGTTGGTGAAACTGGCCTCAGTGGGCTGCCCCACAGTGACAGGGGTGCTGTGCGCATGTTTGACTCGATGCGATGATGGCGATTGTTCGGTTGATCGCACACTGCTCGCCCGTCGTTGCCTGGTGAGTCCAGGGGACGAGTAGTCCAGGGGTAAGTTGCTCGTCTCACAATCGAAAGGTTGTGGGTTCGAGTCTGACCTGTCGCTACTCTTCGCCCGTGACTGATCGGCGTGGGAGATTGGCGACGCTACATGACTCAACGGTCGACGTGTCGGAAAACCAATAGCCAACCAACCAACCGGTGAGCCCGTCGTCTCAGCGCAGACAAGGCGGGAAAAGGTGTCCCGTTTTGATGCGTCACCGGGGCATTCTGAATGACTTTGCTCTTGCACGCGCGCTGACCACATCGCAGTCCGACACGGTCGTCATAATTGCGGCGCTTACCGGCGCCGTCCATCAACGCCAAACGCAATTAAACACCCGTGCAAATGAATTGCAACAACCAGCTGACTGTGCAGCAGAAAAGCTGGCCACCGCGTGCACGAGTGCACCGGCAGAACGCTCATGGCAGAACGGCGGCACGCCGATGTCGATCGTCGGCCGCTGACCCAGCACAGAGACACCGGCCGATACGGGAGCACCGCCGACCCAGCACAGAGACACCGGCCGATACGGGAGCACCGCGACCAGACACCGGCCGATACGGGAGCACCGCCGACCCAGCACAGAGACACCGGCCGATACGGGAGCACCGCCGACCCAGCACAGAGAC
The DNA here is from genome assembly GCA_034440575.1 of Imbricaverruca yamaguchii. Classification (NCBI taxonomy): domain Eukaryota; kingdom Metazoa; phylum Arthropoda; class Thecostraca; family Neoverrucidae; genus Imbricaverruca; species Imbricaverruca yamaguchii. Next base: position 49,038 of record JAOTOL010000926.1, read on the forward strand.
ACCGGCCGATACGGGAGCACTGCCGACCCGGCACAGGCACCCGGCACCGCGACCCAGGCACCAGGAGAGCACCGGCCAGATGAAGCACCGGACCGAGCACCGCCGACCAGCACCAAGGAGACGCGACCGGGCCGATACGGGAGCACCGCTGACCCAGCACAGGGCCACCGCGAGGTCGGGAGCACCGCTGACCCAGCACAGGGCCACCGACACCGCACAGAGACACCGGCCGATACGGGAGCACCGCCGACCCAGCACAGAGCCACCGGCCGATACGGGAGCACCGCCGACCCAGCACAGGGACACCGGCCGATACGGGAGCACCGCCGACCCAGCACAGGGCCACCGGCCGATACGGGAGCACCGCCGACCCGGCACAGGGCCACCCCCAGATACGAGAGCACCGCTGACCCAACACAGGGCCACCACCAGGTACGGGAGCACCGCTGACCGAGCACCGCCAGATATGAGAGCACCGCTGACCGAGCACCGCCAGATACGGGAGCACCGCTGACCGAGCACCGCCAGATACGGGAGCACCGCTGACCGAGCACCGCCAGATATGAGGGCACCGCTGCAGAGGCGACTGCGCAACAAAGCCACGCTACAAACATGCAATCGCGAAAATGCATATGCGGCCGTGCAACGGAGCGGTTGCGCCACGCCATTGCACGGCCGGCGGCTCGCCGTCACGAGCGACGACCGGGGCAACGGCGGTCGTGTTGTCCGCTGCTCAGTTTGGCGCGGAGTGGCGGGCGCCTGTGTGGGGTGTGGCCATTCTGTGAACCTATGCAAATCCGGCCGTCTGTTGGGGAGCCGCCGCGGTGCGGAGCGGCAGGCAGCGTAGATTGCCGAAACGTGCGAAAATGTTTTAAATGTTGCGGTGTTTGTGACGAGACACATTTTCGGTGATAGCTTCATGAATGTCTTCGTCCGCGTTTGAACGGATGTGCGTATGCCCACGTAAATAAATCATGCATTATGTCCGAACTTATCCAAACTCCGTTTTGGTCATTGAGAGCATACAGCTTCACAGCAAGAACAACAAAAAAGCACAACGCGCAATTACAAATGGCATTCGAGCAACACCTTTAGAGCGTCGAACGAAAGCGCACGCCGAAAAACCGTCCAATATGCACAGCACGATGCCATTTCACATCGACAAGCCAATCAATTCGGCATGCAGTTGTGTTTATGGTGTCGCATCCAGTGGCCTTTCATCTACCCCCTCCGAGGCACAACCAATTCCGTGTCATCTCAGAGTACCGTAAGCGCTCAGTTCTGCACTGATGCGCCCGCTTTGACAGTCGTTTCGTGTTTGGTCACCTCATGCAACAGTCATCAACATTGCAAGCACTCTCTGTTGGCCGGTGTAAGCTGATTGCACGTGCGGGGAAGCCCGGACTTGTTCGCCTCTCCTGACCGATGACCACATGATCCAACCCCCGCCCCCCTTCGAGGGTAAGCCATGCATACAATCCATGAAGAATCGTAGAAGAATCTCGAACAAGTCTCTTGCCGAACTTCACTGATGCATTTTCGCCAAGTCATGATCGTTTTAAACCGTGCAACGTCAAATGAAAGGTCAGTGGCCTATCATGTGTAGGAGCTAAGCTTGCTTTCCTATTGCTTACTATTCTAACATACACTGGAACTCGGCACCAGACTCTCAAGAGCACTTCCACGTGTGTGTAATTTAACCAGCAGCAGGCAAAACAAAAACAGTTGGAACATTTGAAGTGAACTGCCGATTCCAATCATGGCTTCGATTCCCCTTCAAATTCCCCCTTCAATGGGGAAGAATTACAGCGAATTAGACACTATTTAGTGGTCATGTTTTGTCTAGCTTACAATGACAGCCATTCTGAGTATTTGGAAAGAGGAGATCAGGTGCCTTTGAGCTATATCTATTAGTGGCCCTGCACTTTTGTCTAATTAGATTAACAGAATTGTTGTGTTTTCCAATGGCATGACTTCCTACATCTTTGTGGGACCATAGCTGGAGCTACAAAAGCAAGTCGCGTGAAATACCACCACATGACAGCCGACAACCGCACTAAGTCTCACGGCCGTGTCCGCCGTCACGAGAAGTACCGTCACAGGACCTTTTTCCACCAAAGATCATCATATGAAATATTCAGATGAATTATTATGGCGATGTCGGCAGAGAACAAGCGGACAACAGCAAGTCCAGCTTTATTTAAAAGCAATCTATTAAAACGCAAACTGCAATGTCAAGGAACAAATATTGACATTACTGATACTTCAAAGTGAGACGGCCAGGTCGAGTCGAACTGGGTCGGGTCAGGTCGTGTCACACAACTTAACATGTGCCAAATATGCAGGGGCGTAAACTAGATCGGGGTTTGTCCTGATTTTTTAGCAGCTCTGAAGCATATGTAGCATCGGCGCCACATAATTACAGCAACACGTACCTGATCGCATATGCGTTGCTCAGGAAAGTGCTTCTCTCCTGCGCCTTGTTTCACTTTCAAGTACACTGTTGCCCTATGCCGTTCACATCTGCAGTCCTTGCGTCGCACACGTGACTCTGTTTCGAGATTGCATTATGCAACGTGCCCACAGCCGGAGTCACAATTTCGTGTTTACATTGGAATTTATAAGTACTGTCATGCGATGTAAAAGTGTGTACATCAATCACCCACCCCATGTTTAAACTCGCACGCACCGAGGCATTTACATACTTTCCCAGTCAATGTTCCATGGCTCACGACTATCACGGCCGGTGTTGCGGGCTTAGCATTTATTTATTTAATCAGTTCACGATACATGTACGTAAGACACCGTGACAAATGTACGACACTAGCTGTGCTAGCGAGCATGGCTGAAACGGTCGTGTCTGGCCGAAATATCCCACACCTCAGCTAGGTCGCCACCATCGCTTCGCATGGCAGGTCTGACTGCTCTCTCTCTCTCTCTCTCTCTCTCTCTCTCTCTCTCTCTCTCTCTCTCTCTCTCTCTCTCTCTCTCTCTCTCTCTCTCTCTCTCTCTCTCTCTCTCTCTCTCTCTCTCTCTCTCTCTCTCTCTCTCTCTCTCTCTCTCTCTCTCTCTCTCTCTCTTCTCCTCTTCCCATCACAAACGACCTGTCGATGCTCAAGCTCTTGTAGAGCACCAACCGGGCAGGGATAATCCGATCTAACTGTCCGCTGCAGGGGACCGAACATCCTTTGGCAGCACCCGTGGCAGCACCGGCCGGAACACCACGGTGTTCGCTGCCGCTTCCCGCCGGCTCCGTGCCGGACTTCTCATCGTGGGTGGCGCGCCAAATGTCCGATGGGGCCCGCACGCGGCGCCAGACACCTCATGCGCCGGTATGGCTCCGGTATTCGGCTCGGGCACGCCACATGTCGCCAGTGGGTCGCACTAAAAGGCCACTTAGGTCTTGTCGTCAGTCCGCTCCGTATTATAGGAGAGAGAGTGTCCGGCGGAGACGGATGAGGACAGGAGCTGGGCACGACAACAGGCGCGCCATCTGTGGCGGCTAGTAACGGCATCTGTGGCGGTCAGTGACGGCATCCGTAGCGGCCAATGACGTCATCTGCCACGGCTAGTAACGGCATCTGTGACGGCCAGCTACGTCATCTGCGATGTCTAGTGACGTCATCTCTGGTGGATACTGACGTCGTCTGTGACGACTAGTGACGTCATCTGCGACGAGTAATGACGTCATATGTGACGGTCAGTGCCGTCATCTGTGACGATCAATGACGTCATCTGTGCACGGCCGTAGTAACGGTCGCTGTGCTGGTCAGCATCCACAGGGGTGGCCGACGGAGCATGCGGACGGGAGAGATAAAGGGCGCGAGAAAGGTGACGCCGAACCGAGACCAGGGAGGGAGGCGGAGAGGGAGAGAAGTAGAGGATGAAAATCAAGGGAAGGAGGTGGAGAGGGGGAGGCTGATGAAAAAGAGACAGGGACAACGGATGAAACTGGAGAAGAGATGGTCAGATAGTATGGTGAAGAGACTAAAAAGATTAGGAAGATAAGAAAAGGAAGGAAAATAAAAAGAATATGAAAAGGAAGAGTGAAAGAGAGAATAAAAAGGAAAGAACCCGGAAAGAGAGAGAGAGAGAGAGAGAGAGAGGGAGGGGAGAGAGGGGGATGGAGGGAGGAAGAGGGAGAGGAGAGGGAGAGGCAGAGGGAGAGGGATAGGGATAGGGAGAGCGAGAGGTTGAGAGATAATGGAAAGATAATGGAAACAAACATTAGGCTATAAAGGAAAAGGAAGTGAGAATTCATGGAAGAGGTTACGGCAAAATAAGAATTGTCGCCTTCAAGCTAAATTCAGTGAGATATGTGGTGCCCCAATGATGTTAGCTAGACAGGCCCTGGCCCACCATTAATAACATGGCACTTGGGTCATCGTCGTCAAGCGCAAAATGACATGTTTGTCTCTCCACCCATCTTAGAGGAATTGAAAGGTGTGGCAAATTACTGTTGCAGTCCCTCCATTAAGTGCCCAAGTATTCCATGATGTATGGGGTATTTCAAATGCGGGCTATCTGGGACTATCATATAGCACGGTTTGCCTGACACTTTAATGCATCGCCAGCCCCCGGGCGCGTGCTGTAATTCGGGCACGTTGCTTCCACATGTCCAGCTTTTCGGACAAGTCTGTCTACGGTACGGAGTAGCTTCTGACACTACGTCTACGGCCTGTGGTAGCTTCTGACCCCATGTCTATGTCTACGGTCTGGAGTAGCTTCTGATCCCATGTCTACGGTCCGGAGTAGCTTCTGACCCATGCCTACGGTCTGGAGTAGCTTCCGACCATATATCTACGGCCCAGAGTAGCTTCTGACACTACGTCTACGGCCCAGAGTAGCTTCTGACACTACGTCTACGGCCCAGAGTAGCTTCTGATCCCATGTCTACGGTCCGGAGTAGCTTCTGACACCACGTCTACGGCCCAGAGTAGCTTCTGACACTACGTCTACGGCCCAGAGTAGCTTCTGACACTACGTCTACGGCCCAGAGTAGCTTCTGACACTACGTCTACGGCCCAGAGTAGCTTCTGACACTACGTCTACGGCCCAGAGTAGCTTCTGACACCACGTCTACGGCTCAGAGTAGCTTCTGACACTACGTCTACGGCCCAGAGTGGCTTCTGACTACGTCTACGGCCCAGAGTAGCTTCTGACACTACGTCTACGGCCCAGAGTAGCTTCTGACACCACGTCTACGGCTCAGAGTAGCTTCTGACACCACGTCTACGGCCCAGAGTGGCTTCTGACACCACGTCTACGGCCCGGAGTAGCTTCTGACACCACGTCTACGGCCCAGAGCTTCTGACACCACGTCTACGGCTCAGAGTAGCTTCTGACACCACGTCTACGGCCCAGAGTAGCTTCTGACACCACGTCTACGGCTCAGGGTAGCTTCTGACACTACGTCTACGGCTCAGAGTAGCTTCTGACCCTACGTCTACGGCCCAGAGTAGCTTCTGACACCACGTCTACGGCTCAGAGTAGCTTCTGACACTACGTCTACGGCCCAGAGTAGCTTCTGACACTACGTCTACGGCCCAGAGTAGCTTCTGACACTACGTCTACGGCCCAGAGTAGCTTCTGACACTACGTCTACGGCCCAGAGTAGCTTCTGACACTACGTCTACGGCCCAGAGTAGCTTCTGACACTACGTCTACGGCCCAGAGTAGCTTCTGACACTACGTCTACGGCCCAGAGTGGCTTCTGACTCCATGTCCACGGCGAAGGCACCGCAGTCAGCTGACTCGTCGGTCGCGGCGGCTGGCGCGGCAATTGCGGCGCGGCGACCGCCGTCATGCGGCGGTCTCCGCGCGACGGGCGCCGATCGCTCGCGGCGCCTTTCTCCCGCCGCACGGACAGAGAATGGCGGGAACCCCCGGTCGGGAGAGCGTGGCGCGGCGCGCAAATATGGCGCCAAAGGTCGGTGATGAATTGACGATGAGTTGATGTTTAGTGCCACGTCGACAGCAAGGTCGCTTTGGGCCCATAGCAGTGATTAGGTGGAATCTAGAATGTCATTTCCTTCAAATCATATAGTAGTAGAGGTAGAGTATTGACTATCATGGATGACATACGCCATCAAAATTTGTTTGTCGAAGGAGTTCAAAGATGCTACTTGACGTCACGACTTCCGAGTCGTCATCCAGTAGCATACGCAAGGAGTTGGTGCTCGCTCTTCCAAAGTACTGACGGCGTAGAGGTTCCAGCGCTGAGCATGCCACAATGACATGGTGCACGGTAAGCAGGGCAGAACATTGCGAGCACAAGGGTCGGTCACTTCCAGACAGTAAGTAGCAATGTGTGGCCAGGGTGTGTCCGATTCTTAGACGGCAGAGCGCAACTTCTTCCCATCGTTCGACCAGATGCGATGACCACCGCAGCCCTAGTGTCGGCTTCAGGACCCTTAATTTGGACCAGGACATTTCGAACTCCAGGCTCGTTGCCATTCTGATCGCATAAACGATGATATAGATGGGTATAAATGTTTTGGAGGGAGTAATAGCGAAACGACGCGGCCACTATTGATAGCGGCCTTCGCAACCATGTCGGCAGCTTCATCCCCAGCTAGTCCAACGCGACTGGGGATCCAGCAGAAAACGGTAGTCTTGCCCATTTCGTCTAGCACTTATACAACTCGTAGAATTTTGCGGATAAATCGGTTATCCTGGTTGAATAGCTGCATTGCTAAAAGGCTGCTCAGTGACTCGGTAAAAACAATGTGCTTTCGGGCCTGATCATTTTGTATAAAACGAACAGCTTTCAAAATGGCGTACAATTGAGGGGCAGAAAATCAATGCATGTTTTGGCAGTCAGAACGAGCCAGCACCGGATCGCCTGACGTAGGAGCAGCCTACGACAGACTTCGACATGCAACCATCTGTGTAAGTCAGGGATAATTCACGATATTCATGTATTTTCTCGAGGGACATCATTCGGAACTCTGCTGTGCTTGCATCGCATTATTTTAGTGCGACAAAGTAACATCGATTTGTGTTTGGACAACCTGCCATGGAAGGGCGTACGAAGTGGCAGTACGTGTCACGCAACCGGGTCTGATGTTGCAACTGCGCAGCGTTGAGGAAATACACCAGCAAAACGGTGAGGCACGTTGACAGCGAGACGGCTGACATGGCATCGAAAATCCCAGGAACACCCACGGGTATGCTGGATGCTTTGCGTTTTGGGTGACCTTGCAAGCATATCTGGCTGCCCATAACCTGCGGCGTAGGGCAAGGGGAGATTCATCCACCTCTGCCATAACGCCTTCGTACGGCCGGAAGGGAGAGACTCACCACCCCAACCGCACTAACAGCGCCGCCCACCCCTTGACCCCGGCCGGGCAGGCCAGCGAGCGCTGGGAACAACCCCAAGTCCCCGGCCCGAGGCGACCAGTCACTTAACCCGTATGGGGTCCTACGGGTTCGCCCGACCCTCCGAGATATCGGGACTAAAGAGGTGTGCTGGTCCCCCGTTACAATTAGCATCGTGCGGCGGGGGACCTCAACCTCCAGGACTCGGTCAACCCCGGGGGACGGGCCGAAGGGGCGCGGCTACCCCGATAAAACTGAGCTGGTGGGCATGTCCGGGGAAGTTGTCCTACCTGCTTGTAATAGGGAGAGTTGGTATTGCAGGTCCAGGTGAAGGACATGGACGTTGAGAAGAGATGAGCATTGGAATGTGAGCGTATGGATGAAATAACGAGTGAGGAACTATTCGTCTGACCCCTCACCGGTAAGTTAGTCGCCGGATCTTTGGGGCACGCAATTCCCCCACCACGGAAAGGTGATGCCTCGTCGAGAGGGGGGGGCGCCAAAGGTCGATACGTAACCCCGACTGGGACGTGTTGTGCCGAGGCGAATAATTCACGAGCTGGAAGTCGGTGGGGAGCTCGGGATCAATCACATGGCTGACATCTGATTGAAGCGTAGTTGGCTCGGCCACGTGGTGGCATCAACACGGGGGATGTCGGGAGGCGAGGCCTGGGGAGAGGACGAGCCAGTCGACTCCGACCGCCAATGGTGAAGACCAGGGATGGCGTGGAACGAATCGACTTAGGCAATCATCCTGCCATCGCCTCGTCAGTGCCACACAATGTGAAGCTTTGTGATAATTATTATTATTCGCTTTGTGATTATTATTATTATATTATTATATAGTTTTGTGATTATTATTATTATATTATTATATAGCTTTGTGATTATTATTATCATATTATTATGTAGCTTTGTGATTATTATTATTATTCGCTTTGTGATTATTATTATTATATTATTATTCCGTATTCGACAGATAGTATGGAGATAATTTGTGTAACCTGTCTCTCAGGCTAAACCGATTGGTTCATGCATAGTTGCACATTCTAACATGTCCACTACGACGTTGTGCCCTTGAATATTTTAGAGAATGAATCAAATGTTGTGTTCCAACTGGTATGCCCCGAGCAGAGATCTGACGTCATATACGACACGTCACGACGGACGGTATGGGCTCAGCTTTCCTCAAAGAGAACGCATCGAAGCAGCTGGACGCATGGGCCTTGCCATTGGTTGTGAATATGGGGAGGGGCACGAGAGCAATGCTAAGCTCGCATGCGATACAATTTCCGTGCAGCACCGCAGGCGCAATGTTAGACTCCACGAATGTTGGGGAACGCGTCTGTTTGTTTATTGGTTGGTTCACGACACACTTTATGCACATTCACGGCTACTGGCGCCGCCCACACTGTTTCGCCGGTGGGCCGCGGGATTGGGAAATGTCCTGAGTGGCGCTAGATTGGGGAACGCGTCAAGCTTCCAGCTATCCCTTGTCGTGGCGACGCCTCGTCTCCGGGAAGCTGCCGTCAACAAGTGGCGCAGCCAGGATCGTTGGCGGAGAGCCTGCGACTCCTCCGGAACCCAATCTCATGGGATCGTACGTCAGGGTACGAGGTCAGGACCGGATCACAGGGTCAAGGTCAAACAGTCTTTAGGTGTCAGTTCGTGGTGTGTCGCATCATTCCAAGCGCAATTGTCTTTGTTCATGGGCTTATCGTTTGTAACTTAGACGTTACTGTACAATTATTTTCGAGAAAGGAAAAATGTTCTGCTTCCCGCGCCCCACATACGCGTTATTACGACCTTGAAGTTGCATTTTTGTAGTGCCATGGCGTTTGTTAGACGCTCAGCGAGTTGTGAGCGCCGAGCTGCGCCAGACCCGATATTTGGCCAGCCGCTCGGAGTTGAAAACCGGCGAAATTAGTCCTGCCAGTGGGCGATACCTTATCCTGTACCATTTGACCCAACCTGGGGGGTCAAGGGTAAAAGGAATATTATATTTTTCCGCATCTGAATAGACGAATGATTTTGCTAAACACCGGCGAGAGCAGTGTTTCTCAATTTGGTGTAGAAGAAAGGTTGGAGGGGCGTGAATTTGCCAAAAGGAAGGGATGTACCGATCAATAGCAGGTCAGAGGTTCTGCCCTGCCCAGGACAACCATGCTTGGTGCGGAGGAGGTAATGCACTTTGAACTTGTTAACTGTGGTTTGGTGAAGGAGACACCATGCAGAATCGAGAACACCATTGGGAGAGGGCAAGCGTCCCCAAGAGCGTACGAAACGACGTCCTGTCCGGAAATGTCTGTCGCATCCAAACACGATGAGGGAGAGGTTGCTGGAGACACATTGGACACTTTTCTGCGCAGCCACACTTAGAATCAACGGTGACAGCGGATCATGCTCCAAAGCAATGTCACAATATACCTGGGGGGTGGGGAGTCTGTGTGACCCAGCACGTCGCCATGGCATCCTAGAGGTCAAGCGTGACGGAAGGCAGGGCCTTTTTGTTGGCGCCAGCACTCGCCGGTGTCCCCGGTGTTCAAGTTCCTACCAGTGACGTCATACGTTGGTAGGCATCCCGTCAGTTGGTGCGGCCGATCCATGTTGTCCGTGCTGCCATCCGGGTGGTGCCGCCGTGGCCGGTGAAGTGGAGGGAGTCTTGTGGAAATCTTTTTTTATCAGCTGACGACGACTTTCGACAACTATTGTCTTGATGTCATGTTATCATGTCATTTCATGTCATGTCATGTCACTGAAGACTTCGGCAGCAGTGTCACCGTATGCATCGTGTGGACAACAGCTGATTTTTTCTCCTTTATTTTGCACTGGAAGGAGAGAAACGAAGCCATCATCTGGCAAAATGTTGTCTACCATGCCAACTAAACGCATTCGCCATCTAAAGACTGGCGTGTTCCCCAACTTATTCTGTTGCAGCTTTACCTGGTTAACCAGCTCCAAACTGTGGAAAATGCCATGGTGTTTGAATATTTACTCTTGTCGGCCCAAAAAGATCCATTTTAGCGTCTTCATGCAGGTCAAGAAACAAGGTGAATGTTTGTTGAATATTTCTCGTGGCCAAAATTGTTCATATTCCCACCTCTGGTTCTCATATGTCATGACGAAAATGCAGTACATACGATTTTAGACACCATTGGTCTGTCTTCTGACAAATGAGCGGTAAAAACCCACCTGGCAAGTTCCCGGGCAGTACGCAACCATTGGCCCATCGACATCTCTGTTGGTCGTGGCACCAGCTAGTTCCAGTTTGAAGGGCAACTTTTCTTTCGGGACAAATTACGCCCGAATTACGGGATCCCAAGCGGTTACCACACCGGGTATTCACGTGCAATTCAGAGCCCAAACTGCCGACCACACGCGCACGCGCACGGTCACTGAACCGCGAACCGAACTTCGTCAGCCGTGACGAATTCCGGCTCTTTCGACCGGAGCCGCCATTTATCGGCCGCAGTCCACGTGCGTATTCGCGTCGGGGTCCTCCGACACGGCGGATCTGAAACGCGCTCGCCGTCGCCGGCTTCTCTCGCGTGGCGCTCGCGCGCCGACAGAGGCGCTTCTGTCCGGTCACTTTCCAACGCGGGCAAGGTCGCGGGCGCGCGGCCGGCCTAGAGCCGCAGATACACTCGAGCGGATATGTCGGGTCATTGGCACACTGCCGGCCCGCCCGAGGGCAGTTATTCCGGTCGACGGCTGGATAGTTCGCACCGAGTAGCCGTCGGCAGCAGTCCTGTCGTCATTCGGGCGCCGGCACGACGCCAGGTCAGAGCAGAACTTAAAGGCCTGCGCGTCCTCCATACATGCCATGGGAGGAGAAAAGGCGCATATTTCACGTCGGGATAAATCCTTGGCCCTGCTCTCCTACGTACGCGTACGTGCATGAAAGGGAACATGGCAATTCGGAGAGGCGAAGATGGAATATTACCAATATAGTTGATGATGCAAAACTGGCGTTGCCTGAAGAAATGCTCGTGTTGCAAGGTGCAACCGCTGCCTCGGTAGCTCAACTGGTTAGAGCGTTTGCCATGCAGTGGTCTCCCCTGCCCGGGTAAGATAGGGTTCGAGTCGTTTCACGGGCTCGCATTTAGCCCCCGGGTGTTAGGGTCATTTGGCAACTGGCCCAATATGGCCGTGGATGAGGTACGGGGCGGTCGTGTCAGTGCATTGGCGGCGCGTTAAACTATCCATGGAAATATTGTCATTGAACTGGAATTAGAGGATCGTGTGATGGACAGCAAGCTCTGTCTGGCAACACAACCCTGGTCCATCACACCCCCTCTCCAACACTATTACGGACTGTATTTCTAAAAAAAGAAAAGAGAGAAACGTAGTGCTACCAGTGCAACGCCTTCAATAATACAATATTTAGTCGTGCGACTGACCAATGACATACTTAGCTGCATGCCGGCAAGGTGCTGAATGTTTTGTAACATTTCAGTAAGTGTGTTCCATTGACATGCCATACTTGGACGAAGTGATTACGCGGTGTGGCCCCACTCAGACCTGTCGAGCGGCCCAAACGAATTGGCCGTGCCGCCCTATCCCGGGTAGTTTGTTTATTGGGTGGTTCTCGGCGTACTTTTTGCACGATCACGACTAATGGCGCCGCCCACAATGTTTCGACGGTGGGCCGCGGGATTGGGAAATGTCCCGAGTGGTGAGTGTTGAACCCGGGCGTTTGGTATCCAGAGTCAACACCTTGACCACACAGCCATCCCCGACCCTGTTGTGCAGCGTGCGACTTGATCAAGAGCCATCATGAAGAGCCACTCTATTCTGCGGCGTTAGACGTGACGGCCAGCGTGAGGAGCCGCTCTATTCCGCGGCATGAGACGCGACCAACAGCCAGCGTGAGGAGCCGCTCTATTCTGCGGCGTGAGACGCGACCATCAGGTAAGAGCCGCTCTATTCCGCGGCATGAGACGCGACCAACAGCCAGCGTGAGGAGCTGCTCTATTCTGCGGCGTGAGACGCGACCATCAGGGTAAGGAGCCGATCTATTCCGTGGCGTGAGACGTGACCAACAGCCAGCGTGAGGAGCCGCTCTATTCTGCGCGTGAGACGCGACCATCAGTAGGTATTCCGCGGCATGAGACGCGACCAACAGCCAGCGTGAGGAGCTGCTCTATTCTGGGAGAGAGTGGCGTGAGACGTGACCAACAGCCAGCGTGGAGCCGCTCTATTCTGCGGCGTGAGACGGACAAGGGCCCACCGGTAGCACGGGCCTTACGTGTACAAGCGCGTAGTGCTCATTCTGCGGGTGAGACGCGACCATCAGGGAGCCGATCTATTCCGTGGCGTGAGACGTGACCAACAGCCAGCGTGAGGAGCTGCTCTATTCTGTGGCGTGAGACGCGACCATCAGGGTAAGAAGCCGATCTATTCCGTGGCGTGAGACGTGACCAACAGCCAGCGTGAGGAGCCGCTCTATTCTGCGGCGCGAGACGCGACCATCAGGGTAAGGAGCCGATCTATTCCGTGGCGTGAGACGTGACCAACAGCCAGCGTGAGGAGCCGCTCTATTCTGCGCCGTGAGACGTGACCGCCAGCGTGAGGAGCCGCTTTGCGCGAGGAGAAACTGCAAGAGCGGCGCGAGCCTACCATCATCGAGCGGCGTCACCATGACTACGGACCTGACGCGAGACACGCCGGTAAATCAGACGCGTGAGCCGTAAACACCGTGAGAACGAGCCCACCATTAGCGCGAGGCACCACCGTGACCGCAGCGTTGGCAGTGGAGACAGTCATGCCGTGAAGCTGCGCGTGCGGGTCCGGTCGGCCGGACAGCACAGGACGGCTCGCACGACCTTCCGGCTGCTGTCCACCGTGTGGTGCAACGTTTCAACACCCCTTACGGCCGCGCGTCGCGCGCCAAAAGCAGCGCGTGCACGACACACGCGCCGCAGGGCGAACCGGGCGGAGGACGGAGGCCGGCGGTCGACATCCCGGCCGCTGTCGGCGCCGGTAATGCCGCTGTGACGTCATCAGCAGTTGGCGCTCGTCTTCAGTTTCCACATTCATGAGAGGCCGGCTAGCTGGAGTCGTAAGTCGGCGTTCGGCTTGCGCTTCGGCCGACCAGGGCAGCCGACGGCGCCGATAAAGCCGCCGTTACGTCACCAAATGGCGGCGTCCCGTCTTCGGTTGCAACACTCATGAGAGGCCGTCCGGCTTGAGTCACAGAGTGGACGCCGGGCTTGCGCTTCTGCCCGCCACGGCGGCTGACGGTCGTAGAGGGGAGGATGGTGTATTTGCCCAATACGCGGTCGTTGCCTCACTTCTGGACCCAAACCAAACGGTGAGGACATCCCGCCGCTGATCTGGTTCAGGAGCGCCTCTGAACGCCGACTTTCCACGATGGTCTTGGCCGTGAGCTGGTTGTGCATGCTGATTGTATTTGCGATATGTCGTGACTCATTTGCGGATAGCACATCAGGCATGCCAGTTGTTTTGTCTTGCCCGTGTCAGGGGCGGGTACAAGGGGCACTGGAGGCACGCGCTCTAAATGTAGTGTGGCATCCCTTCGGCCAGTAAATAGGTGCCCATCCGGGAAGGCTCGAGTGCACCCTCCCCTCCCCTCCCCAATCTCAGTGACAGCTTTCAGTGTGCTCCAATGGGCACCCCTCCCCTCCCCTAAATTTTTTTCAGCTGGAGGTGCCACTCCAGGTAATTTCACGCAGTAGCACTCATGAAGAAATAGCGGCCCTTCAAACCAATGCCCCCAGGACAATTCCTGAACTTCCCCTGACCGGTGTGTCGAGTTTCTGAAGCCCGGCCACAGTATCCGGTGACAATTGTTCACCGGGAACGTCTGCTCACAGACACTCAGTGTTCATTTTCTCTCGGGAGTGAAATTCCAGCTGCCGGATTACAAAGCCAACCAGACCGTGGACGTGATGTGGGGTAGAAGGTGGTGGTGGGGTGATGGGTGGATAGTGAGCTATGGTTGCCTTTCTCTCTTGTAAGGAAACTAACGCAAAACTAGGCAATCTTCCCTTTTACTTTTAGGCGCCGGCGTGTTGGTGTCGCGTTTGGTTCTCCGCCGTCATCATCACACATTGCCCAACGCCAATTGTCCTGGTGTTGTATCACCCTCCATTACACGTATTTACACGTTGTGCAAGGATAAAGTTTCGGTAACACCATGCAGGCAAGTGAGTGCCACTCGCTCAATTGAAATGGACAAGACGTCTCGGACAGATTTGTGAGCAGAGATGACTCTGCCGGCTTGAATGTCGTGTCTCGTTTGGAGACTTTAGTTCAAGCGGACCTACCAATGGCCGACCTACCTAATCGTATAGAGGTAGATGCTTTGCCGAATCGCCGATTCCTCGGCAAGCCCATCTGAGCCAGCGTTATTTTGCGGTTAATTAAATATTTTTTAGCTGATGCTTCAGAAGTGTTCATGTAATCGCTCCTTTCGCAGTAAAAAATATAGCCAACAGAATCCATATATATATATATGGATTCTATATATATATATATATATATATATATATATATATATATATATATATATATGTAGGAAAATTACTGTTCGGCACATTTCACGCTGCTTTGGTATCTCACTGCCATTGCTCAGGAACGTTTGGTCCACACGAAGATGGCTGGCAAGTCGGCTGCCTGATTTGTCAATTTACTTTATACGGTTAGTAAATTCCAGGTGAATAACCGAGCATAATAGGTGAATTATCACTCACAATGTCAAGACTGACTCGATGATTACACCATACAAGAGTACACCGTGTGCACTCTTGTACACACGGTGCTGTTCACGTCTAGCTGTCGATCACGGGTAGCACTTACCGAGTCGGAGGCGCCACGCGTGCTCCTCAGTCTTCAGGAACAACAACAAATTATTCCAAAGCACCTGTACCAGAGCACCCCCAGGGGGCCATCAGCGCCACACCGACAGTCAATCTTCTGAGAACCATCAGCGACACACCGACAATGTGTCGCTATGAGTTATGAGAGACAGTGTCGTTATGAGAGCCATCGGCGCCACATGGACAGTGAGTCTTATGAGAGCCATCAGCACCACATTCGCCAGCCTTCTGAGAGCCATCAGCACCACAACGACAGCCAGCCTTCTGAGAGCCATCAGCGCCACACCGACAGTCAGTCTTCTGAGAGCCATCAGCACCACACCGACAGTCAGCCTTCTGAGAGCCATCAGCACCACAACGACAGCCAGCCTTCTGAGAGCCATCAGCGCCACACCGACCGTCAGTCTTCTGAGAGCCATCAGCGCCACACCGACAGCCAGCCTTCTCAGACATTGCCGCTATCGCTTCACGACAGTTATGCCGCCACCACATTGAGATCCAGTCCATAATGACCCGACACAGCGACCGTTTCGGGTACACGGGGTACCGTCGGTTTACTACTGTGTGAAGGTCACAGCACTAATATACAGCGTTGACTGTGATATACTCGACTGTGTCGGGTGCATGGGGTACTGTTGATCCACTACCGTGTGAAGGTCACAGCACTAATATACAGCGTGACTGTGATATACTCGACTGTGTAAGGTGCATGGGGTACTGTTGCTCTACTACCGTGTGAATGTCACAACGCGTGACTGTGATACACTCGACGGTGTCGGGTACATGAGGTACTGTTGCTCTACTACCGTGTGGATGTCACAGCACTAATATACAGCGTTGACTGTGATCTGCTCGACTGTGTAGGGTACATGGGGTACTGTTGCTCTACTACCGTGTGAATGTCACAACGCGTGACTGCGATACAATCGACGGTGTCGGGTACATGGGGTACTGTTGCTCTACTACCGTGTGGATGTCACAGAGCTAATTTACAGCGTTGACTGTGATATACTCGACTGTGTCGGGTACATAGGTTACCGTTCATTAACTACCGTCTGAAGGTAACATCGCTAATGTACAGCGTTACTGTGATATACTCGACTGGATCGGATACATGTGCAACGTCGATCTACTACTGTTTATTTCAAGGTTACTGCACTAATAATATACGCACGCACATTTTTTAAAATAAGTTTAATCCGAGTTGTTGGTGGGGTGGCTTTAGGAACCAGGGTTCTATTGCTAAGCAGAGCTTGCTGCGTGAAACCTGGCCCCACCACCCGATCCATGAATTCCAGTTCCACGGCAGAATTTTGATCGAAAGTTTAACGTGCCGCCAATGCACCGACACGGCCGCCCGGTAGTTCGTCCCCCGGCCTTATCGGGCCAGCGGCCAACTGACACTCTCTGCCGGGGGCTAAATGCGAGCGCGCGAAGCAACTCGAACCCTGTGCTGCCAGGACAGGGGAGACCAGTGCAGGCCAGCCCTCTAACCAACTGAACTACCGGGGCGGCTAATGCATGCCATTTTCTGGGGCGGCTAATTCACATTGGTTCGTGTCCATGCACGACAACAATGCCTATGTATATGTACGTGCATGCGTTCATCCAAACATTTCTACAAATGAGGAAGGGGATGGGTGACAGTGGTAATGGAGGGAGAAGGCTGCTGGGCCGGGAAGAGCAACAGAGCGAATGTGTCCATCATTCCTTTCACTGAAATAGTGCCCGTGCACACTGCACTAGTGCGTCTGCAACTTTGTGCACGCATCTGCATGTCTCAGTATTCCCTTGCAAAGAACAAATTTGAAGGCCGTGATATCTCGCCGTTTTCTTGCAAGGAACACGACATAGAGAGACATTCTGACTTAGTGTTGCGAAGAATACAACATCGGAAGACATTCTTCAGAACGAACACGCCACAGGACGGCGCGTCTCACTGTGTCCCCTGCTACGGGCCGCCCTACACAGCGCCGCTGGACAGAGCACGTGTGCCCCAGACCATGTCCCGCCCTAAACAACACCGCTGGACAGAGCACGTGTGCCCCAGACCACGGACCCGCCCTACACAGCACCGCTGGACACAGCACGTGTCCCCCAGACCACGTGCCGCCCTACACAGCACCGCTGGACAGAGCACGTGTGTCACCGACCACGGGCTGCCCTACCCAGCGCCCCAGGCACGTGTGTCCCGACCACGTGCCGCCCTACACAGCACCGCTGGACAGAGCACGTGTGCCCCAGACCACGTCCCGCCCTACACAGCACCGCTGGACAGAGCACGTGTGCCCCAGACCACGTCCCGCCCTACACAGCACCGCTGGACAGAGCACGTGTGCCCCAGACCACGTCCCGCCCTACACAGCACCGCTGGACAGAGAGTGTGCCCCAGACCACGTGCCGCCCTACACAGCACCGCTGGACAGAGCACGTGTGCCCCAGACCATGTGTCCGCCCTACACAGCACCGCTGGACAAGCACGTGTCGCCCTACACAGCACCGCTGGGCAGAGCACGTGTGCCCCAGACCACGTCCCGCCCTACACAGCACCGCTGGACACAGCACGTGTCGGCACGCGCGGCCAAGGGAAAGGCAGCCGCCGTTGGCCATGCGCCGGCACCCACCGTTTGCGGCCACCTCCGGGGCTCGCACCGTGGCCCCACATTCCTCCGTCATCCCCGTGGCGCTGATTTCATCTGCGGTGGGGCGCGGCGCCCCCCCTACCGCCGGCGGCTGCCGGCCCCGCCCACTGCCGGCCCGTCTCGTGACTGTCTGACATCGCCGTTAGACCGGCATCACGGGCAGCGACGTGACGCGTCATCGCAATGGGGCCAGCGCCGGCAGGAGCGCGCGCCAGCGGGGCGCGTTTCCGTCTTGTTCTGTTGCGGTAACAAGGTAGTGGCAGGCAGGGTAGTGGCAGTCAGGGTGGTGGCAGGCAGGGTAGTGGCAGACAGGGTAGTGGCGGGCAGGGTAGTGACAGGCAGGGTAGTGGCAGGCAGGGTAGTGGCAGGCAGGGTAGTGGCAGGCAGGGTAGTGGCAGGCAGGGTAGTGGCAGGCAGGATGGCAGGCAGGGAAATGGCCGATGACTTTTCAGCAGCAAAGAGTTGGCCGTGATCCACAAACGGTGGATCAACGGTTGTGCAACCCGTCCGAGCCAACCACCTCGAGAAGCCGTACAGCCGCGAAACGCATATTGAATAGATTGTATACATATCACAGGCGAATAGCATGACAAGAGAGAATGTGAAATTGATGAAATACGGTCATCTGCCATTGGTGGTCAATGCGATATGCACAAGCTATGGCAAACAATGTACATTCATAATTGCGCAAAACAATCTATCACAAGAAGAGGAGGGAAAGGAAAACATTTGTACACGTGCAACATCATTTGCATTGCGTATGTTGGAATACTTTCTCATTTGCAATTCAATTTGTATTTGTACCTTACAGTATCAATCGAAGTCATTCTCGTACGGGAAGCAGACTCGGATCCTCTCAAGTTTTGTGTGCACGTTGTTTCTGAACCGTTGGCGAAGACCTCCGGAACTTCGTGACTTTTCCCCCTTACCATGGTGGCATACATGACATACATGGTGTTAAAAACAATAAGTCTTGGGATCATCAAGACAAACTCCGAGCAATGTCTTAGGGCGGCATACTGTTGATTCAGTGGAACCATCTTGCGAGGCAATCAGGCGTATTTTGTTGGACACAACAGAGGGGACGTCGCACCGTGACTCCACATTTCTCCGCCATCCCCGTGGCGCTGGGTTCAGCGGCGGCGTGGTGCGGTGGGCCCCGTATATATATATATATATATATATATATATATATATATATATATATATATATATATATATATATATATATATATATACGGGGGCGGGGATGGTCGAGTAGTTAAGGTGTCGGGCTACGGGTGCGAGAGGTCCCGGGTTCGACACTATCACCGCCCAGGACATTTCCCAAACCCGCGACCCACCGGCAAAACAGTGTGGGTGGCGCCATTAGCCGTGAATGTGCAGAAAGTGCGTCGTGAACCACCCAATCAACAAACAAATAAATGCATATATATATACATATATTTATTTATGCCACCACAAAACGTGCAAATAATGCTAAATGTTAGCGGCATTCACTGACGTGTGGTGGTCTCAATTATTGACCTGTTTTTGATGGTATCATAATATTTTATTTCTGTATGATACGAGTGCCTAGAAGAATAATAGCCGATGGATGAAGTTGACTTTAAGCACATGAATATGCATCCATACATCAAGACACCCCTCTTCAACACGTATACAGACATGCACATACACCTGGACAGGTGTAATTACATATGTACATAAACACATGCAATGCATATACCTAGACACCCTTCCCCAGCAGATATGCACACTCATGTACGCATACATACACCTAGACAACCGTCTCCATGGGCGGACACATCAAGGACGGACACATCAAGGGCGGACACATCAAGGGCGGACACATCAAGGGCGGACACATCAAGGGCGGACACATCAAGGGCGGACACATCAAGGGCGGACACATCAAGGGCGGATACATCAAGGGTGGACACTTCAAGGGCGGACACATCAAAGATGGACACATCAAGGGCGGGCACATCAAGGGCGGACACATCAAGGGCGGACACATCAAGGGCGGACACATCAAGGGCGGACACATCAAGGGCGGACACATCAAGGGCGGACTCATCAAGGGCGGACACATCAAGGGCGGACTCATCAAGGGCGGCCTCATCAAGCTCTCGCATCCCGCGCTAAGCACACGCAAACACTAACAACGGCAGAACAAACACATGCTTCCTGTTGACAAATGATCACCGACCGCCCGCCGCCGAACCCGCGACGGCTCATCTGACTATGGAGCTGCCGCCAAGCCGGCTCCGCTTCCTCACACTCGACTCGAGACGCGCGGGTCGTCACCAGGGTCGCGTCGACAGCGGCGAGGTCACCTAATCGGGCCACTACGGACTTCACACACGGCGTGGGGTCGCCACTCGCCTGGCACCTGCACTCGACGAGGGGCACGTCACCGGACACAACTTCGGCGAGGGATGTATCATCGGACACAACATCGGCGAGGGATGTGTCACCGGACACAACTTCGGCGAGGGATGTGTCACCGGACACAACTTCGGCGAGGGATGTGTCACCGGACACAACTTCGGCGAGGGATGTGTCACCGGACACAACATCGGCGAGGGATGTATCATCGGACAGGACACAACTTCGGCGAGGGATGTGTCATCGGACACAACTTCGGCGAGGGATGTGTCATCGGACACAACTTCGGCGAGGGATGTATCATCGGACACAACTTCGGCGAGGGATGTATCATCGGACACAACTTCGGCGAGGGATGTATCATCGGACACAACTTCGGCGAGGGATGGCGTACCGGGATGTGTCGACATTGGGGGCATCGGACACAACTTCGGCGAGGGATGTATCATCGGACACACCTTCGGCGAGGGATGCATCACCAGGCACAATGTCGGCGAGGGATGTGTCACCAGGCACAACATTGGCGAGGGATGCGTCACTGGACACAACTTCGGCGAGGGATGTATCATCGGACACAACTTCGGCGAGGGATGCGTCACAACTTCGGCGAGGGATGTATACGGACACAACATCGGCGAGGGATGTGTCATCCGGACACAACTTCGGCGAGGGATGTGTCATCGGACAATGGGGACACAACATCGGCGAGGGATGTGTCACCGGACACAACTTCGGCGAGGGATGTGTCACCGGAAACACACTCGGCGAGGTTATCATCGGACACAACTTCGGCGAGGGATGCGTCACCAGACACAACTTCGGCGAGGGATGTATCATCGGACAAATGGCGAGGGATTGCACGGACACAACTTCGGCGAGGGATGTATCATCGGACACAACTTCGGCGAGGGATGTGTCACCGGACACAACTTCGGCGAGGGATGTATCACCGGACACAACTTCGGCGAGGGATGTATCATCGGACACAACTTCGGCGAGGGATACGTCACCAGACACAACTTCGGGGAGGGATGTGTCATCGGACACAACATCTGCGAGGGATGGTATCGGATGTATCACCGGACACAACTTCGGCGAGGGATGCGTCACGTCCTATCATCGGCTGCGGACAGGATCGAGCCTCTCAGATGCGCCCGGCGATCTTGGGAGAGTGGGCTCCTTTCAAGAAGACACAGACGATGGCATTCTGCAACGTGGCCGTTCACGTAACATGGTGTTCTTCTGTTCCTGTTCTGGACCACGTGTCCGATGCTCTGCCGCCCGTGACTTGGTACTCGGTGTTCTGCTATCTCGGACCAGGTGCCCGGTGTTCTGCCCCCAACCCTCCTCCACCCTGGCGGGCTCGGTCGTAACTGGACAGTCACGATTCAGCCATAGGCCGAAGGACAGCCTTTCCCAATTGGCGCCAATTAGTACCGCCAAGCGGCGACGGGGCCGCCGGCAGTCAGCTGACACAGCTCGGGCGCCGCCACTAATCACCGAGGTCACGCTCGCCAACACTCGATTGACCCTCGCCAGGTCGGGACCTCAGAGCCCCTCTCGAAAAACCTGTCCCTTCTCGTTTTTTTGTTTGTTTGCCGGTTAGTGGTCGAATGGGTAGAAACAGAGATACGAAATATTCAAAGCCTTCTTATGCATCTGGTACATATTTCGTGCAAATTTCAGGTCAAAGTCATCACCGTTCATGCATCTGGGACAGGTCACAGGGAGGAATGCTTCAAAACGTCCAGTGCCGCCATTTCAGGCTATAAAGTAAAGCTCTGCATTAAAATAAAAACACTTCAAAGCATTTATACCAAGGTCCATTAACATGGACCTTATAGGACATGTTAATGGGTCTAGGTCATACCATGTTAATAAACATATTAACTTAATGTGACCTAGATTGTCCTTCATCCATTATCCGCAAAAATCCGAACGCCACGCGCGTTTCAAACCCTCCGCGACAAGAGCGTCTCAACAGTGTGCTGCACTTCAGCCCAGCTGAGCTAGATCACAAATGTGAAGGCAGCCCTCCCCGGAACCCCCCTCCCCGCCCGACCGGCCGGCGGCGGCTGTGCCGGCCGATCCGACGACGGCCCGGCGCGAGGCCGTCCAAGGCTCGCCGTCCGAGCGAGAGTGACACCCGCGGCCGGACAGGCGCCAACGCACCGCGCCAGCGGCGATGACGTCACACGGATGACGTCCTCAGATGCTCGCCGCGGGGCGTCATCGGCATGCAGGCGGACTTGCGGGTCGTCCGTCATCGCGATGCACGTGCAGAGCTTGTTGGACGTCGTCGCCGTCTCCGAAAGGCGGTGCGGCGTAGGTGTGCCGCCAGGTTTGCTTTTTGGCTGCACGGCCACTAGCTGAGCTGCTAGCATCCCTGATAAAGCCGTAGGGCACGTTTGGACACGTTCTTTATCGATTTTCACTTCATGACCTGATGTGAAGGACTCGTCTGAGCAGTGTTACATGTAGAACTAGCTGGCCAAGCATATTGGAATTCTCCCTAGATTCCAGCCGTGGAAAAATGCAATGTAATGCAAGATAATGCATGTGATGCACGTAGTAAAATGTAGTGTAAATATCTATGTTGTGTTCACCTTGGTGCACGGGTGAGATGCTTCACGACAAGCTCGGACCTCCGCAGTTAACATGTTAAAGAAGCCCCGATTTGATATAAATGAACATCAACGTTATGCTTTCTGAAGCCCTTCCTCCGAAATCATGCAACAGGAACATCCTGAATGTGCTAGTCTGACAGCCTGATCGCTACGAACAGCCTGAATGTGTTAGCCTGACAGCCTGATCGTTATGAGCAGCCTGATCATTACGAACATCCTAAATGTGTTAAGCCTGACAGCCTGGTCGTTACGAACAGCCTGAATGTGTTAGTCTAACAGCCTAATCATTACGAACAGCCTGAATGCGTTAGCCTGACAGCCTGATCGCTAGGAGCAGCCTGAATGTGTTAGCCTGACAGACTGATCGCTAGGAGCAGCCTGAATGTGTTAGCCTGACAGCCTGATCGCTAGGAGCAGCCTGAATCTGTTAGCCTGACAGACTGATCCTCAGGAGCAGCCCGAAAGCTTCAGCATTCAATAACGCTGCCCTGGACATTGCGAGGTCACCTCCTTTTGCCTTCATCAGAAATATCAAAGTGACACCGAATATGCATCGCGACGGTTCACGTATGGGCCCGAAGGGCAAAACAAATCCATCCAAAAACGCCAACTGACAATGTGTCCTAAACGTGTATCGAGTGCGTCTAGAAGCCTATTTGCACTGTCACCTGGATAAATGCAGCGAATGCCCTCGAGCGTATTCTAGCACCGAAACAATGGTTGGAAATGTGGACGTGCAGCTGCATTTGATGCAACATCTTGACTTGCTTGCATTCCACGCCTAAGAACGTGCTGCAACGCGGCCTTCAATCGTGCCATGAGTGCAGACAGTGAATAGACACGGTCTGACACAGAAGAAGTTCGAAACCAAGGAAGCACTACGTGCATTGAGAAGTGAAAGCACGGTAACAGGCCATACCTCTCGTGTGGTCAGAGACCATGCACCACGTGTGGTCAGAGACCATGCACCACGTGTGGTCAGAGGCCATGCACCACGTGTGGTCAGAGACCATGCACCACGTGTGGTCAGAGACCATGCACCACGTGTGGTCAGAGACCATGCACCACGTGTGGTCAGAGACCATGCACCACGTGTGGTCAGAGACCATGCACCACGTGTGAACCTGGAAATTATGTCCACGATCATCGCATGGAAAGTCGACTGAAAAGAACCTGCCGCGCATATTTTTTAAGTTCCCATTGAGATATGTCAGATTCTCACTGGGTAGAATATCCAGATGTTTAATTTTCGGGGGAAAACGGTAATCACGAAGGACCGCTATTCACGGGAACTATGACTATCATGAGTTTTTAGCTGTTTTTGTTTTATCTAACAACTAATATTTTAGCTGATGACTTACATCGAATCAATCTCAGACAACCTGGATCAAATAACCAGTCATGATTTTCCTCTGTACTTTGACTGACCACATGGCATGATCTTAAGTGCACCAGGGTTCACAATTCTGGAATGGATGCTTCCGGATCAAAAGAAACGTACCAGCCATAACCATGAAAGGGTCCAGGCAAAGCGTCATCTTGAGAAGAGTAACTAGTACGGTAGAATGTCCAGATGAGAAAGTTTTCGATTGCATGATCTTAGCGTAATCACACTGTTCTAGGAATTGCAGTCGTGGACAGCACAACAGAGATATATCTGGTGCATATTCGGAGACTGGCGCAGATAATTCCACCTCCCCTCCACACTGACTTGAGTAGGTGTGGTTCTGCGCGATAAGTGGCTGAAAATGTCGAAAGGTTCTGTCAGTGCGATGTACCCGCATCCCAAGCCCCGGACCAGTGCCTGGATCCTGAGGTCCATGCACACCAGGCAAAGGATATGCCCCTCGCCGACGGCGAGCACATGGAGAAGGTGGAGAACTGTGAATAACCGTGGAGAAGAACTGTGGAGAGCGTGATCCACCTGACACGGTGTACGTGCGGCAATGGCCAAAGTCACAAGTTCAATGTGTTCCGACGGGCTGAACTCCTGTCAGGGTTACTGTTACGTTTCCTATTGGTTGGAGCTCAAAAAGATTCTAACTCGGCCGGGATGGCCCAAACGCTGAGGCTTCCGGGGTTAGATTGGTGGCTATTCATGAGCGGCAGGACCCACTATCATCGGCCCCTATTTATTTATTAAAAACGTTTAGAAAAATAAAAAAAAAAAAAAAAAAGGGGGGAAAAAAAGAGAGGAGGGGAAAAAAAAAAAAACCAAAAAAAAAAAAAAAAAAAATTTCATTTCCCCCCCCACCCCCAATATTCGGCGTGAATATGGCAGCGTGCCAGAAAGCCTCCACTACGACATAACGCCTGCGCCCTAGACGCACAAGCGCTTGACTCCTCTGCGTCTGACAGCGGGAAAAATCGCCAAGCGTCGCCAAAAGCGCGCGCGCACCATCAGACCAGACGGCTGCACCGAAGCCTCGGACAGAGGCCTGTCACGCGTCGCAGTCTCCAGATATTTGCTCACGCAGCACTGCAGTCTCCGCGGCCGCAGCCCGCAAATGACTCGGCGAGCCAGTGTTACGTGGGAATGCATTCTGCCGATTTCAGCGTCCGGTGAGCTTCTCTGTGTTTGGAACCACAGCGGAGCAGTTTCGATTGGCATTGTCATCGCGCCAAGAGGTGTCGCGGCGGCCGACGCTGTTGAAATTCGTTGAGTTGAAATGTTGAAATTATGTATTGTGTGAATGTACCACACCTGCCACGTGATTTGGTGATTTCTTCGGCCTCATTTTGTTCCACACCGGGCGCGTGGCTTAGTGATTTGTTCGACCACTAACCTTGCCAGTGACGTTACTTAGAGTTGTAGGCGTGCATTGAAGTTGAATCGGTTGCTTTAGTGGTTGCCAAATAATTGACACTTAGAAAAGCACACCTCATCGATTTCTGAGGAGAAGGAGGGTCTGGGTGCTTTGAGACACGCCCGTACGACTTCTTCAGCACACACACGCCACCACCATCTCGCGCCGAATGGTCGCCGCACAGTCGGAAGTGCGTGCAGTCCACGTGTCTCGAACACGCAACTCCTCGACTACGAGATGTTCGTCGCAGTGCCATTGGCGCCAGCTGGTCGGCACCTCTGTTCTGTTTTGTGTGGGGGAACGTCTGACGGTGTGTAGAGTCGTCTGGTGGTGTGTGGGAACGTCTGGTGGTGTGTGGGAACGTCTGGTAGTGTGTGGGAACGTCTCACGGTGTGTAGAGACGTCTGGTGGTGTGTGGGAACGTCTGGTGGTGTGTGGGAACGTCTGGGTGTGTGAACGTCTGGTGGTGTGTGGGAACGTCTGGTGGTGTGTGTGGGAACGTCTGGTGGTGTATGGAAACGTCTGGTGGTGTGTGGGAACGTCTGACGGTGTGTGGGAACGTCTGGTGGTGTGTGGGAACGTCTGGTGGTGTGTGGGAACGTCTGGTGGTGTGTGGGAACGTCTGGTGGTGTGTGGGAACGTCTGGTGGTGTGTGGGAACGTCTGGTGGTGTGTGGGAACGTCTGGTGGTGTGTGGGAACGTCTGGTGGTGTGTGGGAACGTCTGGTGGTGTGTGGGAACGTCTGGTGGTGTGTGGGAACGTCTGGTGGTGTGGGAACGTCTGGTGGTGTGTGGGAACGTCTGGTGGTGTGTGGGAACGTCTGGTGGTGTGTGGGAACGTCTGGTGGTGTGTGTGGGAACGTCTGGTGGTGTGTGGGAACGTCTGGTGGTGTGTGGGAACGTCTGGTGGTGTGTGGGAACGTCTGGTGGTGTGTGGGAACGTCTGGTGGTGTGTGGGAACGTCTGGTGGTGTGTGGGAACGTCTGGTGGTGTGTGGGAACGTCTGGTGGTGTGTGGGAACGTCTGGTGTGGGTGTGTGGGAACGTCTGGTGGTGTGTGGGAACGTCTGGTGGTGTGTGGGAACGTTGAAACGTCTGGTGGTGTGTGGGAACGTCTGGTGGTGTGTGGGAACGTGTGGGAACGTCTGGTGGTGTGTGGGAACGTCTGACGGTGTGTAGAGACGTCTGGTGGTGTGTGGGAACGTCTGGTGGTGTGTGGGAACGTCTGGTGGTGTGTGGGAACGTCTGGTGGTGTGTGGGAACGTCTGGTGGTGTGTGGGAACGTCTGGTGGTGTGTGGGAACGTCTGGTGGTGTGTGGGAACGTCTGGTGGTGTGTGGGAACGTCTGGTGGTGTGCAGAGACGTCTGGTGGTGTGTGGGAACGTCTGACGGTATGTGGGAACGTCTGGTGGAGTGTGGGAACGTCTGGTGGTGTATGGAAACGTCTGGTGGTGTGTGGGAACGTCTGGTGGTGTGTGGGAACGTCTGGTGGTGTGTGGGAACGTCTGGTGGTGTGTGGGAACGGGTGTGTGGGAACGTCTGGTGGTGTGTGGGAACGTCTGGTGGGTGTGGGAACGTCTGGTGGTGTGGAACGTCTGGTGTGGGAACGTCTGGTGGTGTGTGGGAACGTCTGGTGGTGTGTGGGAACGTCTGGTGGTGTATGGAAACGTCTGGTGGTGTGTGGGAACGTCTGGTGGTGTGTGGGAACGTCTGGTGGTGTGTGGGAACGTCTGGTGGTGTGTGGGAACGTCTGGTGGTGTGTGGGAACGTCTGGTGGTGTGTGGAAACGTCTGGTGGTGTGTGGGAACGTCTGGTGGTGTGTGGGAACGTCTGGTGCCGGCTGAACCACCCAGGTCCCGACGGAAAATCCATCTCCGCCGGGACTCTTGAACATCTTCCCTAATTTTCGATTTACGTAAGCTGGGTTTTGTAAGTTGTGTTTTGCTTATTGCTGTGTCTAGTCGTAGAACCTGATCTACAGCGCTACGATTCTTCCTGAACCCACATTGATAGCTTATAAGGATGCCTCCTTTTTCGAGAAACTAGCTGAGGTGAACATTTACCATTCGTTTCATGAGCTTACAAAGGCATGATGTGAGCGAGATGGTGCGATAGTGTAGGGGGTCACTGCCAGTCTTACCGGGTTTTAAAATGGGGACTACAATGGCTTCCCGCCAAGAGGAGGGAAAATGATTGCCTAGCCACAATGAATTAAAAGAGGAGAGCAAGGAGACAAGAGCACGGGGGGGGAGACACTTCACTATGGCATTGTGAATGCCGTCCAGCCCCGATGTAGTCCGAAACGATCCAATTGCATAGCTTAATTATGCCATGATGAAACGTCGGCGGTATGGATGGTGCACTGATGTGGTGAAATCAATTGGCGTCGACTTCCATATAGCTTTATGGCGTAAAAGCTCTGGATTAACGACGCTTCTTCGACTTCTTTGCAATGGAGCATGACCGATCGCACAGGCAACTTCTGCAGGATGCCCGACGTCCTGGTTCGCTATTCGCAGCACAGGGAGAGGAGCTGAACAGCGTGTACCGAAAACTATTTTAACTCGGGACTATGCCTGCGACGAGGAGGTACGCCGATTCAAAGTATTGACATATGCCTCCATGACATATGCTTGGTTTTCAAGATGATCCGACGTACCTTCGCTGTCGCCTTACGGAGCAAAATTAGATTAGTTGTGGTACTATTTCGAGTAAGTATTTTGAATGCGCGGCGTCGTGCCTGAACGGTGGCTCGACATTCCTTGGTCCACCACGGAACAGGGCTTCTACCAAGGGATCCCGATGTCTTCGAGATGTACTCGGATGTCGCCTCTAAGATCAGTGATGACAAACTTTCTATCGAGTTTGGTTCTTTTCCAGTTTGGGTGGAGAATGCGTCCTTGAGTTGGGTTTCAAATGTGACCCAGTTAGCCTTGCGCAGATTCCATCGCTGGGGTCTGGTGCCAGGAGTTGTGTCTCCTCGATACGTCAGCCAAGTGGGAAAATGGTCATTGCCCATTGAGTCGTCAGATGTAGACCAATCAAGATGTGCCAGCTGTGGAGTGCACAAGCTCAAGTCTAGAGCCGAGGTGTGGCCGCTTGGGATCGTTAACTGGGTTTTCGAGTGCCAGTGGTTAAGACGCATAGGAATTCATTCATGACAAAAGACTGCAAATGCGATCTTCCGTGTTCACATCATCACAGCGCCATATCGTGTGATGGGCGTTAAAATCCCCCAGGACTAAAAAAAGGTGGTGGCAGTTCTCAAACTAGCCGGGCTAGCTCATCACGGGTAAAAACAGTCCCAGGAGGCAAGCAAATGGAGCAAACGAGTTCCGACTTAGGTCGATCCGAGCTGCCACTGCTTGGAGATCGGTGTTTAGAGTAATCTCCCTTGCACCTATACTATGACGGATGGCTACCACAACTCCGACGTGCGCAACAGTGTCGGTCACCACATCCTTTCGAAAGATAGAATACCCCTGTATGTCAGATCGTGAATCTGGTCAGAGTTTCGTCTCTTGCAGACACATAGCGACAGGGCAATGCTGATTTAAAACTACCTATGTTTCCTGGGTACTGTTTCTGAAACCTCTGCAATTCCATTGTAAAAAGCTTGCATAGGAGCTTGCTAAAAATGGATTATAATATATACGACGAGAGCGTCGCCTTCAGGCGATGAAACTCTTGTTGAGATGAACTAAGGCCGACAGAGAAGAGACTAGGAGCGGCTGTGCTAAAACAAAACGCTCGTGTTAAAGCTCTGAGTCCGCCGTCGGTCGGAGAGATGGCGACGCTGCTAACCCCGAGGGGTTATCCATATTCAGTCCGCGGGACTGGGTGCTGGGGCGGGAACGCGGCGACGCCTCGCCCGGTGGAAAGCTTGTCGGTGGGTGGCCTCTTTTCTAGGGCCCCAGTCGGGACGGAGGCGGCGGGGGGCCCATCTCATCTGCTGACTGGGCCGGTCCCTCCACTCGCCGCCGCGGGGATGGAGTGGTCGGCATCGCCAGTGGAACCTTATCACCTCCGTGGTGGCCCCTCGCCCGAACCCTCCCCATCTGAGCGAGCCGTGCCTCTCCGTCGCTTGGTCTCCCGGGCGCGCCTTTCGGCTGCCCGATAATTTAGGTACGCATCGGAAATTCGGACTGGTCGGTGGGATGGCTAGGGCGGTGTGGACTTGAGGGTGGGAGCGAGGGTTGGCTCACGGGAATGGGACAGGTTTCAGGAAGGGAGAAAGTGCACGGCCCTTGATCTAATCTGATATCCTTGACCTTTTGTGTATATTTTGAACCATAATGCTTATTTCATTATCTTTGTCGGTCTGGAGGTGAAGAAGTACCCCAACTCCAATCACATCAATTTCGAGGGAGCATGCTCATCGTGACTAACGAAACACAGCGACGTAAGTTTAGCGTTGACATGTTGCAACTATTCCGAATGACGTTATTTTTGAAAAACTTAGATCATTGCTCTCCGACTCATCCCAGATTAATCACCTTCAATGACCTTGACCTGAAGTTGCACGAGCTGTGCAGAGCAGACACATCAGAAGGTTCTGAACGTTCAAGGTCTCTGTGTTTATTCAATCGATCGCTTTTCCTAAAAATAGTTTGGTGAAGATGGCTCTCGTGAACCTCACACCCCGGTGAGAGTGAGATGCCAACTCTGATTCACGGCACGATCTGTTTTACATTCAATGCACGCACCTCTGTTATTGATTGACATGTGCTGCGACTTGCACCATATCTGTCCTGCAAACAGTGCTGCATGCCAACTGAATGCCGTGCCGAAGACGATCTGCAGAACTCGCACTTCAGCAAAATTCGGCAAACCTTGTCGTGTCGTCACGTCGCGCAACGATCCGAAAATACTTTGGCATTGCTACTGTTCTGTACGGTGCTGTCGTTTCGATATGATAGTATCGGCCACCTTATTTGCCCAGGTGCTATTTATCGTGGCGCAACTGGATGTACGATATTTAGCAACCACACAAGCACCTGCTGGCAGGAGAGAGGAAAACTGAATTGCTAATTGTAACTTATGCAACCATCGAAATGGTGGTCATCTAATGGAGATGGTCATCTACTGGAGGGAGCAACGATGCAATAGCATGCTGCACAATACCAAAACAAGTACATAAAGACGGGAACAGCAATCGAATATAAAAGTGTCAAAGATAACAACACATGCTTCGACCTATCTCTGAATGCAACTGCTAATTTTCATGTAATTTGAATTGCAATGGCCCATCAACCTAATCGATATCACGCCGATACAGATGCAATCAACATCACATAATCGTCGCACACGGAACCGCCGCTGTCGACGAAACACCGTCAGAATATGGATCGAGAGACGGCAGAGCACGCACCACTGACGACAACGCTCCCGAAGAGAAGTCCTCGACCGCCGGCCCCCCCCTTCGCCACCCCCAGCGGGCAGCTCCACGAGGCGCCTCTCCAGCCTGCGGACCCCCGGCCGACCGGCCGAGAACTGGGTCACCGACACGGTGGAAAGTGTACGCGGCCGCTCATGGCCGGCAGAGTATATAAACGCCGCCGCGGCGCTTCGAAGGCAGTCTTTCGTTCGCTGCGTCGACGGACACACGCCAAGTAAGTACGGCGCGTGACCTGACCTGACCTGAGCCGAGGTCGGTCGGCTCGGAGCTGGCGACAGTGGGACGCGGTGCGGCTTCGGTCGAGGCGAGGAAACGTCGGCGTCGCTGGGTTTCCGGTGAGCGACGTGGCGGGCCGGAGTCACTCGGCGGCTCTGATTCCCCTGGCGATGAGTTAGTGAGAAGTTAGTGAGAAGTTAGTGAGAAGATAGTGAGAAGTTAGTGCGAAGCTAGTGAGAAGTTAGTGAGAAGTCGCGAGTGGGCGGCGCGATCACGAAGCGGCGGTGGCGGTGGTGGCGCGGTGCTACTTGCTCACGCTTTCCAGCACGGCGCAGAACCGAGCTGCGTTTCTTTTGTTCGCATGACATGTTTAAGCAGTTTGTTTATTCGGCTATCTCAAATAAGTTGCGCGTAGGTTAATGCATTGTGCGAGTATGATGATATATTACGTGTGAGTATGATCATATATTATCATAAACCTTGAAGCCGCACTGAAGCACATAAGCATACAATTTGTAGCTGTTCGATTGGAATACCGAAATATTTCACATCCTGATGTAATTCTACTTCCCTTAATTTCACTTATCGCGAGCATCATCATCCTATCATCGATCGGTTGCGAATTTCATGAAACTTGAAGTGGAAGCATTTTCAGTCTGCTGCCTTTTCCACAGCTGAGATTGTGTTTCGGCTTAATAGTACAGGATTGCAGTGTGCTATGATCGGAGAAACATTGCTGGGACAAATTTCGTCGTATCGCTGGGCCGACATTCCTTCAACCTTCATCGCGCAGAACACACATTACTCATTCGGCTCGTCAGCCATTCCAGACGTCGGACAAGCCTAAGTAGCCTATCCGCAAGTAAGCATGACAAACACCACAGAGATGCCTTCATCTTCCTGTAACTTCGCCTCTGCTGAAGGTTGCAAACTGTGCCGCTCCCTGTGGGCCGATGCTGGCCGTTGTCAAATTCACAATCCACAATCGACATCCGTCGGCCAACAGTATGTCTGTCGGCATTTTCATCCATTCTCTCGGTAGCTTGGATACTACACAGAATTGCCCCATCGTCATGAATGTCATCATCAACGGCACAAATTCAAACCAACACACGTACTGCATAGATCCATGACACACCTACCATTGATAAAATACTAGCACTCAACGCCATTACTTGTATATTGTACAGGTGGAAAACATTCCATGTGCCATTGAACACTTCAAGCAACACATCTGCGTTGATCGTAGCGTAATAACCACGGCGAGGATGCATTTGTGGACGTTTGAGCACTACATATCCGGTGCGGTTGATGCGGCCACATACATTATCAACATCAACATCAACATCATATTATCAACATCAACATCAACATCACATTATCAACATCAACATCAACAGCCAACCGGACTTGCGAACAGTGCATCGCTCGCAGCTTCGCCCGGCGCCAGACCACCAGTGATAAAATATTCGCGAAATAGGGTGGAACATGCCACTTTACGACGCTCAATCGGCATCCTTCTCCAAGAAGTATCGGCGTCCTGCTCCTTGGAACCACACATAGTTCGATTTTAGTCTGAGGCCACACATTTTAAATGACATTATCCATAGCGGTGTAGCATGGTGTAACGTTCTGAACTTTCTGAACGCTCTCACATCCCTCTCCAAAAAATATCAACATCCTCCTCCTTGAACACACCATGAGCTCGAGTTTGAGTCTGAGGCATCAAAAGCATTTCAACGGACACCAATTCCGTGGCAAAGTTCGACATCCCACGGCGCTCGTTTCGACGTCTCACACCTAACGAGAAGCCGTCCGTTTAACGCCGACCCGCCCCGCCGCCTCCCGCCGTGTTTCCCTTTAACTCCCGCCCGTGCCTCCCGCCTCCCTTTTAACGCCTCCCGCCGCGTTTCAGCATGAACGCACTGGCCCTGGTTCTGCTGGCGGGCGCCGCCTGCGCTGCGCCCAGCCCGGACGCCCAGTACGGGGCGCCGTCCATAGCGCCCTCGTACGACGCGCCCGCGCCGGCGCCCTCCACCGGCTACGGCACGCCCGCCTGCCAGCCGCAGACCCACTACATCACAGGTACGTCGCCGCGCCCCGCCTGCCAGCCGCAGACCCACTACATCACAGGTACGTCGCCCGCCACGCCAGCATCTACGTCAGCAACTACGTCAACGACTGCAGCCGTGTCATGTGTGTGCTTTAGGTCTCCTGGGCCATCTGGATACAATCCTAAAATTGGTTACGTGAAGTTTATACAGTATTCTTTTCAGAATCACCCTGCAGTCTCTCAATTTAATGAAGTTCACAGGTCTGATGTCTGATGTTGAGCGCTGCAAGCTTATTATTAAATAAGCTTGCAGCGCTCAACATCAGACTTTCAAACATCTAGCTTGATGTGACGTACGTATATGTCACGCTTACATATTTCTCACATATCTTCCGACACTTGTGGTTCCATTGTCCATTGTCATTGTTATCAAGCTTGCAATTTATGTGGCAAAGAGGTAGTGGCAACACTTACTGTTCGTGTTTGTCAGATGTCACCAGACGCGCGCAATTATTGGCAGATGTTGGCTAACGCGGACAATTGTTGTCGAATGCTGGCTAACGCGTTCTATTCTTCTCGTGCAAATATCTCGGATAGCAGCCTTTGCACGTTTCAAAGCCGGGTACCTGATACGATCTTGTGACGTCTGGGCTGGCCGGTGTTCGCGTAGCACCACGTAACATTGGGCAACGCAAACCGCCGCTCGCGTAATACCACGTGCTAGTACTTCCTGTTAGATAACCGTCCACCGTGCAACGGCGTCCCAAGGACGCGAGCACGTTGCAGCGAGTGGCACAGTGTTGCAACCCGGGAAGCGCCCGAGGAGCCGGTGTGCAGGCGTCCGCGTCCGAGTGCCCTCCCCATCCGAGTCCGCGTCCGAGTCCCCGAGTCCCCGAGTCTGAACAGCCATCGCCGCCGACTGCCGGCCCGGTAGACTGGAATGCGTCTCCGACGACTCCGATGCTTCACAGACACGTATCCAAAATCGCGCACGAGATGTGCCGAGATGTTTCTCTTACGTCTGGCGGCTACGTCTGGCGGTTGATTTTAGTTGGGCTGGCAACCGAAATACGGCGAACCGACAGCGAAGTCATGATCAGCGTTCAGTTTGCAGCGAACCCACCGTACCGAACCGAATCGGGCCCAACCGAGCCAATCTAACCGAGCCGAACTGTAGCATAGCCCGATTATCGTTTCGCTCCAAAATATGTTGTGCCTGCCAATCATATAATGGGTAATAGCACACTATGTATACATAATATAGTATGCGTAGGAAACAGTAAAACCGCCTGGCATCAATCACCACTAGCTGTTGGCGAACCATGAGTGTTTTCCGCGCCCTTTCGTGACTTCTGGTCCTAGCGTGACCTGTCCGTTACCTCGCTATTTGAACGTGAACTTCATTCTAACCATCGCATCCTCCGCGTTTTCATAGTCCAAGAACTTCCTTAACAGCTAACGACTCCAATAACTTCTCTCCAATAACGTAAGAATGCCTCCACGTCTTCTTGCAACGACGCCATCACACCATCCAGCTTGCCGTCGGGACTGACCCAACTATTCCCTCTAGTGACACAGCCACACCATTCCCACTGCCGTAGGGGACCGTCCCCCATCTTCCCTCCAGCGACATAGCCACACCATTCCCACTGCCGTAGGGGACCGTCCCCCATCCTCCCTCTGGCGACACAGCCACACCATTCCCACTGCCGTAGGGGACCGTCCCCATCTCTTGGCGAAACACACATTCCCACTGCCGTAGGGGACCGTCCCCCATCCTCCCTCTGGCGACACAGCCGCACCATTCCCACTGCCGTAGGGGACCGCCCCCCATCCTCCCTCTGGCGACACAGCCGCACCATTCCCACTGCCGTCGGACTACCCCCCCCCCCCCCCCACCGGAGCCGTGAGTGACGTCACGCGCCGCCCCCAGTGACCTCGACCAAGATCGGCTACGAGACCCGGTACAACACGTACACGGCGCTGCAGCCGACCACGCTGTACCAGCAGGTGACCGAGACGCTCTACTTCCCGAGCACCCAGTACCAGACGCAGTACGTCACCAGCTACATCGCGCCCGAGGTCAAGGTCAGTGCGGGTCAACGCGCGCCCCCGAGACGCGCCGGCAGCGGGGTGCAGGTGGCACGCGCTTGCGAACGAGCGGGTTCGCGTCTATGGTGTAGTCATTCACGTTCAGTTTTGGTGATGTTCTGCCAGGAAGGAGCAGGCTGGCTGTGTCTTCACGTGAGTTCACGTGCGGTAATTTGGTCGATGTTATCTTCGCAGCCCACTTGACTAGATGCAACCGATATTGAAAGACGTTTGAAAGGTCTTGAAGGTCGACCGAAGTTCCAATACTGGTAGTGACAGGGAGCTTGCGTGGTGACGAAGCGATATGGAGAGTGGCTTATCTCAGCTGAGTTGTTCACTTTAGCACTGAGTGAACTGAAATGCAGTAGGCGAAGTCGATGCGAACAGTGGGTCATCTTCCGCATCAAACCCCGCTATGCGCCTCATATGATGCTTCGGCAACACTAATGCATGAGATGTTATGACGAAGTCACAAATGTCGTCACAGATGACGTCGCAGGCAGCTTTCCTCCTGCCACCGTGATTGGTCAGTTTCTGACGGATGACACGCCCACGACTCGGCCCGCAGGTCAGCACCAAGGTGCTGTACGACACCCAGTACGTCACCGAGCACGAGTACTTCACCGAGACCTCGTACGTCACCAAGACCGAGAAGGCCTACTACACCGAGACTGAGGTGGTCAGCAAGTACTACACGGAGACCGCCCAGGTGCCCTACTACGTCACCAAGACCGCCTACCAGACCCAGGCGTACCCCGAGTACCAGTACGTCACCGAGACCAAGGTACGTGACCGGATCGGCGCTGAGCCGTCCGAAAAACGGTCGGATCAGTTCGGAGCTCTTCTGTGGTGTTGTCGAAAGCGTTCTGCGTTCGAATCGAGAATAGTTTGTTCAATGTGCGTCGTAGCACTACACAGAAACGGTAGGCGGTGTCCTCGTGCGCTAGTGCATGAGAAGAGCCGAAGAGCTAGGCAGAATTGAGACTAATCTAGCATATAAATATACCAGCTGTAGCATCCATCGGCGGCAAGTTTCGCAACACAAATGTTTTACATACGTTTCCCAGAATTTGTGATGAAATATGCCAGTATGCTTTTCATCTCAGCCTTCTTCCTTTGCGCTATTTAGGTGTAAATTTGACAGAAATGATTGGCATACAATGCGAAACGACCCCATAGCGATTGCGAGATGTTGCAGCTCAATGTCCCACAATGGCAAGTGTATTATGCGCATAAGGTAGCAATTTTTGTGAGGAAATAGACATTAAATCACCGGGCAAGTCACCTCTACCACCAAGTAATTAACAACTGATTGATCTTTCACATGGCCAAACAGAGACCGAAGCACCCTATGCACTGGTGCACAATCCATTGTTCAGTAATTTTGACAAAGGCAAGATGCTACAATACCACTACCTCGCGTGATGCTATCATACAACATCCTAATTCGATGCGTTTATTGGCGTGAACAGAAGGCGTAGATGTGGCGCGTTATCCTCGCATGCCATGCCTAAAATGGTGCTTCATTACAGAGCAATGACAGTGCAGACCCCCGCAATGTTATCAGCATGGCCGAAACATGGCCCGACCCCATCACGTGACCACCCATGGACCAACCACATGGTGCCACATGGCAGTACATGGGCCAACCCGATCACATGATAACACATAGAAACAGCTGGCAACGCTTGGCGACATGTTGGGCAACCTGCAGACCGCACCGGACACATGGCCACATATTGGCCGACTACATGGCAACACATGGCGACATGTTGGTCAGCCTGTTCGCCACACCGGTCAGAGTCCACTGACGGCGGCGCGCCCTCAGGTCACCTACCAGTACGTGACGGAGACCCAGAACGTGCCGCACTACGTGACCCAGACGGTGACCTCGGCCTACCCCGAGTACAAGTATGTCACGCAGACCGAGACGCAGAACCAGTACATCACCGTCACCAAGGTACGTCGCACCTGCGCCGCGTCACCCGAGTCCCGTCCTGTGACGTCATCCGTCATCCGTACTTGTGACGTCATCCGTCGTCCGTACTTGTGACGTCATCTGTCCCGGCGCGCCTCGGTTTAGTCAGCGGAGGCGAACACGCAGAACGTAGTGGATGCGATGAAAAAAGGCGCGTGATAAATTCACGAGCATAAGTTGCTTACGCCTGTCCCAGAATCCGTTGAAGTCTATTATAGCACAAAATCATATCACTTGTAAATTTCGAACAGTAGTGTTATTATCGAAACCAAAAATAGCGTGGACCAGCGAAATGGCGTGGGCCGGTCAAAGAAGATGAGTGAAAATGCAAATCCAGTATGTTTCACACCGCATGATTACCCATCTGGCGAGTGTTTTCTTTGGAGGGGGGGGGGTGAGTGGCCAATCCACATGGATCATCCATGGACCATGAACCATGACCATGGACTGACACGACGTGCGCCTTGCAGACTCAGCAGCAGAACCAGTACGTGACCGTCTGCCCCAAGCCGACCTACCCCAGCTACAGCAGCGGATTCGGCCGCAAGTAGACCCCACGTGGTAAGTGGCCGCAGTCCGGGAGGCTTACCGGTCAACGGCGTCAAATTCAAATGCAGAGGTGTCGGGTTCGAAACTCACGACGTGCCGGATTCTCGGGCGTGTCGGAGGCCGACCTGGAGATCGGAGAATGCTGACTCCGGTTCGCATGGCACGATAGTGGATCGTGACGGTCGTCGCCGTCCACCGTCGTGATCCGGTGCGCCTCCAGCAGCACCGTTACAAACGTCAGTGCTGGTGCGCGTCGCTCGACCCGCGGATGACGTCACCTCGCTCCTGCCGGCGGACGTCATTCCCCTCTTGTGCAAACGACCCAATTCGGCCGGCCGCCGGCCAGACAACGCGGGGCGACAAAACTGGCGCGCTCGTCATCCGCGATATTGCGCGCGCAGCGGCGGCCGGTCGCCGGCGCCCACTCGGTCACGCCGGCGATCAACGCGGCCGCAGCGGCGCATAATGGCCGCCAATCACGGCCGCCGGCGTCCTTGTCTCGTAACCATGACGACCCAGAAAAAGCGTCGCGTGCGCGCTCGTTTCGTCATGGGCGGCCATCGCGAGCAACCAGTCGGGCCCCGCGCGCCGCAACTCGTCCAAGACCGGCCGATTGTGTCGTCATACGATGACGTGGCACGCGCCGAATCGTCGCCACCCGCGCGCGCCGCCCGCCGGCGGGAACCGGGTGAAGTTACCGGTCACTGTCGGGGCGAAGGCGCGCCCGCCGAGATCGGCGGTGCAGGCCACGCACGGGCATCTCCTGTGGTCGGGCACTTTGCATTTACCGGGTTCAATTAGGTGCCGTTGAGAATCGTGACCGTTCACCACGTCTCTCTAAAAATCGCTTCCACGACGTGGTGACAACCTGGTCACCGGCGAGAATCTGCCGCACTTTCACTGCGCTGCCGAGGCGCTTTCACCGACACCCGCGGCTGCTCCCTGCAGTGACCGGCGCCCACAGCTAATGACCTGAGGTCGCGGTCGCCCCGACGTCCACATCGCACGCCCGGCCCTCCCGCGTCTCCCGCCGCGCTCGCTCGCCCACCGAACCGCCGAGCCGCGGCGCACGTCGAACGTCCACGCGTCCTCCGACACCACCTCGAACGCACCCCCGCACCCGCCACTTGCCACAGGCTAAGCGACCGCAGAGCGGTTTTTGGCCGCCGTGCCGCTAATCGCCGCAGGCTGTGCAGCGCGATCCGTTTTGGGGTGTGCTCCACTCACCGTAATCAAGCCACCCGTGCGCTGGGCAAAAAGCCACCCCGCTCCCATCAGCCAGGCGGAGGACAGCTGCCGTCATACAGTTCATCAAGTGTTAAGGCTTAATAAGAGCCATAAGGGGCCCATCTGGGTAAAGCCTGTCCAGAAAAAAAAATACGAGAAAAGTACATTCCCACATCCCAATCAATCCATTATCTCAAGTTGCAAGGGAACTTCGCATCTCTGCCCGCTCATGTGTTCGATTTACACTCAGTCAATCGTCGAGAAAGCAAATAATCAGCCAATCGCGCCAGCCGGTACAGGGTGATGACGTCACAGAGTCATCGGTGACGTCACCGCATTAGAAGCGGTGCGGCACGGTTCAGTCGGGCTAAATTTCGCCGTCAGCACGGGAAGACCAGCGAGAGGCCGCGGAAGTCCTTCGTTTGAGGAGGCGGCTCTCTCCAGCCGCAGCCGGAGAAAAAGAACACTCGAAACGACCGCAGCTGTCCCGCTGTACCGGCCCAGATCCGCGCCGAGCCAGATCTCAAATTGTTTGTGCGCGCGCCCAGCGGAGGAAACGACCCAATCGACATTTCCACAGACAACCTTCACGACGGCCACCGGCGCCGCCGCCGCCGCCGCCGAGAAAGTGATCGCACGCGGACGCGCTCGGACTCACTTTCGTGCGGCCAGCGTGCACCTTTCACTGGCGTCCTTCCCAGCCGCACGGGCCGCGCTCGCCTCTCGCCGCCGCTCCAGCATACGCTCCCCCGGCCGTCGTCGGCGTAGTCGCCCGGGGTGGGCGGCGGACCGCAGAGCAGGGCCACCCGTCCGCCCACGATCCACTCCCTGGAACTCGCTCGCTCACAGTCCACTCTCCGGAACTCGCTCGAACACAATCCACGCTGGAATTCACTTACCCACCATCCACCGTGAAACTCACCTTCCCCACAGTCCACTCTCGGGCACTCATTCACCACAATCCACTCCGTGGAACTCCCTCACTCGCAATCCACTCTCCGGAACGCCACGTTTCCGCACTGAGCCGACATCGCCGCGCTGCGCCGCACGAACAGCCGGTGGCCGCAATCGGACGGCAGTGACGTCACGCGAGCACACGTGACGTCACTGCGGCCAGATGAGCGGCGCGACAGACGCGCCGCGCGCCACCGCCTGCGCCGCCACTGACCGCCGCTCGTCTCTGTTGCAGATACGACCCGCTCCCAGTCACCTCCGCCCCGTTGTTACATCGTGCGGGGCTGCGTGACCGCCTGGCCGACCGACGATCAGCTGCTCTTTGTCTGTTATGTAATCGTTTACCAGCCGCGTGCGTGTACATATGTGAATAGCTTAGGTCGTGGAGTCACGGGGCGACTGTCCGCCCCGCCAGTCAGCAAGTGCAGTGTCATTGTGTGGGAATTCGCGCCCTAGCCTAAGTGATCCGATGTCTCGACATGCTGTTGGTGCACTGTTTATTTTTGATGCTTCGATGCTATGTGATGCGGCCAGAGGCCCGCCGACCCGCGTGAATCCGGCCTCCGACGGCACGGCATTTTGTAATAAAACCGACGCAAGCCGTGCGAGTTTGCCGACGGCGCCTGCGGCGGCGGCCAGCGGTGCAAGCGGTGGGAGTTTGCCAGCGGTACTAGTGGTACCAGCGGTACCGGCGGTGGCAGCAGTGTCAGCGGTACTAGTGGTACCAGCGGTACCGGCGGTGGCAGCAATGTCAGCGGTACTAGTGGTACCAGTGGTACCGGCGGTGGCAGCAATGTCAGCGGTACACACCAGTGGACGCTCTGCTGTCGAGCGCGGACCGGCGCGCCTCAGCGTCACGGCCGCGTCACGGCTGTGTCACGGTAGCGTCACGACAGACGATTGCGGCGGGAACCCGGCTGACACG
This sequence comes from Imbricaverruca yamaguchii, assembly GCA_034440575.1. Lineage (NCBI taxonomy): Eukaryota > Metazoa > Arthropoda > Thecostraca > Neoverrucidae > Imbricaverruca > Imbricaverruca yamaguchii. The sequence goes on from JAOTOL010000926.1 coordinate 90,055, forward strand.
TGACGCGATAGAGGCGGAGGTCAGACTGCACGGCTTCGGACGCAACCGGAGAACACAACAAGATTTTGTGAAGCGGACAACATTTTCGGACGCAAAATTTTGCGATCTTGTAAAGATTTTGGGTAGCGATTTTCCTGGCCACACCGAGATCGTGGACGAACACACAGTTGCACCACTCTCTAAACGTACCGAAAACACAGGCAAACGAGGCACGGACGCGCGGATGCGCTCTCACATGCGCAACCATGAAGCAGCAGTCGCTGCATGGAGAACATAGCGAACACACCACTCAGGCGGGTCTCACGCCTTTCACGTCACACGCGCACTCGCCACACTAAGCACACCGCATGTCAGCGCTCACCACGTCACACGTGCACTCATCACACATGCACCCATCACACATGCACCCATCACATGCACTCATCACACATGCACCCATCACATGCACTCATCACACATGCACCCATCACACATGCACCCATCACATGCACTCATCACACACGCACCCATCACATGCACTCATCACACATGCACCCATCACATGCACTCATCACACATGCACCCAACACATGCACCCATCACACACGCGACGATGCGGCTGCGAGACGTCAATTGAAAGCTCAACAGTGAGCCAGTGACGGGCCGGCTCGCCCCGTGACATCTCCATCGGTCACTGGCGACGTTACCCAACGCTGACAGACACGGCGGGTCTTCTCGCCCCGTGACGTCTCCATCGGTCACTGGTGAACGTCACCCGAAGCTGACAGACATGTGTCGTCAGTAAATCACTCCACCGGGGTGCTTGCGTGCATATACGTATACACATACATTTGGATATACATATACATATGCATATACATATACATATACGTATGCATATACATATCACATACATTTGGATATGCATATGCATATGCATATACATATACATACACATTTACATATACATATATGCATATGTACATACATATACATATGCATATGCATATGCATACACATCTACATATGCATATGCATATGCAACGATGGCTCGTGTATGCATATGTACACGTGGATGGCACGTGGATGGCACGTGGATATGTGCAGCCAGTCTCGGCAGGACAGATCGCCCCCTGTTCGGCCGCATGGGGCCGCCCGTCCAGCCAACCCTCCGTCGTCGCTCGACCGGCGGCCGGCACCGTCCCGGTCCCGCCGGGCGGCGACCTCACCGGGTCGCTGGACCGCGTCGGCGGCGACGCGGCCGTCGGAGCAGCGCCCTGCGCCCCCGGCGGCGCGCGTCGCCCACATTCTCCGGCGTCGGCGGCGCCGTCACTTTCGCTTTCGCTGGCGGGCGCGCCGGCGCGCCGCTTTCTCCCGCCGTTGCCCGTGAACCCCGCGCGCGCGCGCGCCGGCTCACGTGGCCGGAGGGCGGTCGGAAGCCGGCGCCGCCCAGCTGTGCCGCCGGAACTCGTGCACACGGTGCACGGACCGCCCGTGCACACGGGGCACGGGCGGACCGTGCACCTCCGACAACTCGCAGAACTCACGGTTGCGGCGCACACTGATAACGTGACCTGTCAGCGCCGCTTTGAGCCGATGCTTGCTGGATTGTTTTGTTTCATAACTAGGTTTGTTGTTGTTTGTTTATTGGTTGGTCCACGACACACTTTATGCACATTCACGGCTAATGGCGCCGCCCACACTGTTTCGCCGGTGGGTCGCGGGATTGGGAAATGTCCTGAGCGGCGCTAGAGTCGAACCCGGGACCTTTGGTACCCATAGCCCGACACCTTAACCACTCGGCCATCCCCGCCCCCATCACTAGGTTTGCAATTCGAATTAAAAACAAGACGTTTATTTTTCGTAACTACCCTAAATTTACTAAAACCTTAGCAAAGAATAACTTCAAGATGTGGCATGGTCCTTGCAGCCGTACCGTTAATTTTTCATGGATGGCGCTAATCGCAAAATTCCACCTCCCGAAGCGTAAGTTTGCATTAAGCTTTTTGCATGTTTTGCTATACTAAAGCCAGTTTACAATAGCATGATGTTCGCAAGTTGTCCTAATCGCATCATATTTGGAAGCTCTGCTGCTCATGCAAACGGGGCAAATGCTCCGTTTTTCTGCATTCGCCATTTCCGCCAGCCGCACCAATGATTGGCGTCGTTACATCGCGGCGTCGTGGCGTCCAATGACATCGCACTACTGTGACTCGTGACGTTGCAGAAGATGCGGTGAACAAGTGCACAGTGCACGAGTTGTGTCGCGGCGAGGGAGGGCGTGCGAGTGTGACATTGGTGAGCCCAGTGTTGGAGCGGGGTCTACACAGGCCGCTTGCACTGCACTTGACCGATCGAAGCACACACAACCAAAAACCACTCGAAGGCAGTGATGAACTGTTTCGACTTGAGAAGCGTCAGCGACGCTGAAATCACTGATGATTGGGTAGACGGTGGCGTTATTGAGGCCGCGTGATTAGTTAGTTCGTTATTGCAGTTTAGGGGCGCATCGACTGCAAAGGTCATATAGCGCCGAAATCATATAGGCTACGAAATTGACCGTGAAAAAGGCAAGGAGTTGCAGCCCACTGGCGATATCATCTTGAGGTTCAGCTCAATCGATTTACCATAGTCTGTCGTGTAAGCGAAGTCGAATCCGCCGCCCCTGCATGCTATATATTAGAAAATGTGCACAATACATGCGCATAAATGTTTATACACAGATAAATAGATAGTTATCAATGACAAATATAGTATTTCATAGAATGTCGAAAAGTACATCATGGAATAATGATTTTGCTTCGACACCCTGCGGCAAATCAAAGGAGCGATCCGTCACAATATTTAACAGAAATATAATAGTCGCATGACTGGCTGGAGCGGACTATCTATCACATCACCGCGCGCGAAATATTAATTATGTATTTGTGTTCTAATCTATCGCCAATGCTTACCCCATACCCGGTTGTTAAGAAGCCAATACTCGCTGTTCAATGGACTTTGACATTGCAACTAACAATATAATCGCCAGTTATTTTGGCTAGCAAGTAGCCGCTATGAAGCCTATGCTAATTGTGGGTTCCGTTGCCACAAAGCTTGCAGACTTTTTTGGTGGTGATGTCGAAAGTTTGGTTGTTTGTTGCTGCGGCCGGGCGCCGTTTAGAATTATGTGCTGCTGGCTGGGCGGCTTCTTCGCGCGCGTTTTTGTTTGTGTTCTATCTATCGCCAATGCTTACCCCATACCCGGTTGTTAAGAAGCCAATACTCGCTGTTCAATGGACTTTGACATTGCAACTAACAATATAATCGCCAGTTATTTTGGCTAGCAAGTAGCCGCTATGAAGCCTGTGCTAATTGTGAGTTCCGTAACCACAAAACCTTGCAAAAAGCAACGACTCCAAGGTACCGTACGAACGTATCTCATCACTAATCAGCTGACACGGCCCGGCTCCCGCATTCCTGATGCGTGCGGCGGAACGTTCCAGCGTGGCCTCACCTCTCCAACCCAGCAGACAGGAATGCAGCACGCCTCCCCCCCCCCCCATAGCGGACGAGTCGACAACGACACACGGCGTGCATCCCGCCCGGCGGCCGACCGTCAGCGGCGTCGGCGCCGACGAGGCGTTGCGGCTGCCGCCCGCCCGCTTCCGCCGCGGTAACCGACACAGTTCAACACTCCCCCGCCGGCGCAGATGCCGACGGAATGGCCTCAACTGCGACCTGTGACCCCGCAAATCCGGATGTTCCGCTGCCATGGGTAGCCGTCTGATGGCTATCTTCGCAACACAGCTTAATGGGGATCTTCGGATCACGGCCTGACGGTCATCTTGACATCAGTCTAATGGGGGATCTTCCCGTCACAGCCTGATGGCTATCCACGCGTCGCGGACTAATGGCGATCTCAACAGATCATGAATCGGCCGACAAGACGGCCCGACCAATGCTGGTGGCTGTCTGCCAGAGCCCGACCAATGCTGGTGGCTGTCTAGCCCGACCAGTGCTGGTGGCTGTCTGCCAGAGCCCGACCAATGCTGGTGGCTGTCTAGCCCGACCAGTGCTGGTGGCTGCCGGCCACGGAGCCCGACCAATGCTGGTGGCTGTCTGCCAGAGCCCGACCAATGCTGATGGCTGTCAAGCCCGACCAATGCTGGTGGCTGTCTGCCAGAGCCCGACCAGTGCTGGTGGCTGTCTAGCCCGACCAATGCTGGTGGCTGTCTGCCAGAGCCCGACCAGTGCTGGTGGCTGTCTAGCCCGACCAATGCTGGTGGCTGTCTGCCAGAGCCCGACCAATGCTGGTGGCTGTCTAGCCCGACCAGTGCTGGTGGCTGTCGGCCCGAGCCCGACCAGTGCTGGTGGCTGTCGGCCCGAGCCCGACCAGTGCTGGTGGCTGTCGGCCCGAGCCCGACCAGTGCTGGTGGCTGTCGGCCCGAGCCCGACCAATGCTGGTGGCTGTCGGCCCGAGCCCGACCAATGCTGGTGGCTGTCGGCCCGAGCCCGACCAATGCTGGTGGCTGTCTAGCCCGACCAGTGCTGGTGGCTGTCGGCCCGAGCCCGACCAATGCTGGTGGCTGTCACCTGATAGTAGTGCGGCCCAAGCCCGACCAATGCTGGTGGCTGTCTAGCCCGACCAGTGCTGGTGGCTGTCGGCCCGAGCCCGACCAATGCTGGTGGCTGTCTAGCCCGACCAGTGCTGGTGGCTGTCGGCCCGAGCCCGACCAATGCTGGTGGCTGTCTAGCCCGACCAATGCTGGTGGCTGTCGGCCCGAGCCCGACCAGTGCTGGTGGCTGTCGGCCCGAGCCCGACCAATGCTGGTGGCTGTCGGCCCGAGCCCGACCAGTGCTGGTGGCTGTCGGCCCGAGCCCGACCAGTGCTGGTGGCTGTCGGCCCGAGCCCGACCAGTGCTGGTGGCTGTCTGCCAGAGCCCGACCAACGCTGGTGGCTGTCGCCTGACGGCGGCCGGATGCACGGGTTATCCCTGTCCTGACCCCTGAGCCCCGAGTTCTGAGTCCTGAGCCCTGTGTCCTGAGCATTGCGTCCTGAGCCCTGAGTCCCGAGCCCCGAGATCTGAGTCCTGTTCCCGAGTCCTGAACCATATGTCCTGAGTCCTAATTCCTGAACCATGGGCTCCGAGTCATGAACCCAGAGTTCTGAGCCATGAGTCCCGAGTCCTGATCCCCGAGCTCTAAGTCCTCATCCCAGAGTCCTGAGTCCCGAGTCCTGAGCCCTGAGTCGTATGTCTTGAGCCCCATGAGCGGGTAACTGAAGTTTCCACCTGCGATGTTTGATGTCGGACAGCCACGCCTGGCATCGCATCGGGCATGAGCAGGGGCGCAGCCAGGATTTACTTAAGAGGGACCGACCAAAACTGACACGAAGCGTGAGACCCCTTTTGGCGCGCTTGGCGAGCCGATGATTTCTGGCTTTGCGTAAAGAAAATCTGCTCATTTCTGGTTTGAACTAACACATCTTGGGTTGATAGTGCTCGGGCCCACGTCCACCTGGCTTCGTCTTGTTTGAACTGGTGCATCTTGGGTTGCTAGGGCTCGGGCCCACGTCCTCCTGGCTTCGTCTTGTTTGAACTAATACATCTTGGGTTGCTAGGGCTCGGGCCCACGTCCACCTGGCTTCGTCTTGGGCTTCAGGGGGATTGTGTAGTGTCGGCAAGCACTCAGCCTGAAGCAGACGAGAGCTTCACAACTCAGTAGACGATATCCTCGAACGATATATGATGCATGTCACAGTTCTTGATTTTTGCGTAGCATAAAGCGTGCTATCTTCACTTAGACAAAAGTGAATGACGGATATGCAAACAGTCATCTGCCAAAGCACTTGACACTGCACTTTCCGGTTGCCGCTGAAAACATTCGGCTCCTTCCAATTCTTGAGACCTCGTAGGGCAATCCGAACAAAACCTCGACGGTCAGGAGCTAGCTGGCATTTAACACTTACGACCACAGCACTCCGCACCGATAGTGAAGTTTGTTAGAGAGCACGCCTGCATTGGTCCCCCGTTCCCGACAAGACAGGGACCAAGTCGCGCGTCGCTCCGCCATCACATCCATAGTGTGTCGGTTCATTGTCAGGTCGACTGGTTGGCTATTTGGGCTTAGGGGCGCATCGACTGCTTCGGTTATACAGCGCCCATCAGGTCGACTGGCCCTCGGATACTTTCATTTGATGTAAGATAAACACAGCTTACCTAGTTGCAGCGTAGCTTTTAGCTTGCCAACTGTGACTTTTTGTTTATTGGTTGGTTCCGACACACTTTATGCACATTCACGGCTAATGGCGCCGCCCACACTGTTTCGCCGGTGGGCCGCGGGATTGGGAAATGTCCTGAGTGGCGCTAGAGTCGAACCCGGGACCTTTGGTACCCGTAGCCTGACACCTTAACCACTCGGCCATCCCCGCCCCGCCAACTGCGACTGAACGAGACCTCCCTAAATGTAGCATGGATGACTTGGTCTTTTCAAAGTAACTGTGTTGCACCGCCCTACCATCATATATACTTATATATATTGACCACCCATATATATATATATATATAATATATATATATATATATATATATGGGAGGTCGTTACTCGTCACTTGACCGGTAATGATAACAAGTGCGACCCCGGCCGCCCGACCGCCACTGGCAATTCGAAAGGCAAGTTTGGAGGTCCCAGGACAGCCTTCTAACTCGTATACACTCCTATCTCCACTTCGAACATCCAACCCGAATGAACCGTTGCAACGGCTCGTTCGGGTTGGCCAGTTGCTACTCGATGTGCAAACTTGAGATATTAAAATATTAACAGTCATAACTTTAAGATGAAGGCAGAACCTGGCCCCCAACCCCCAACCCAGTATGGCGAAGGGTAAAACAACGATAAGGTACATGGTCGACTACTCATTAGAGCATACCTCGATACTGGGCACAAGATCGACCCAGCGCCTTTATTTCTCTCCAACCGCTCGAGCCTAACGGAGCCCGCTAAGTAAAGGCTGTACAATTTGCTACGTGACGCGACGGCTGGATCCCAACACGTTCGAAGACGTGGCGTGACGTGGTGGTGGATTGGAGTTTAGGGGCGCGTCGACGTCTAGGGTCATTTTGCGCCCATAACTGAATTGTAATCAATCTACGGTGCTGCTATCATAGCTCACTATCCATCTTTACGGGTGGGGTACATCACGTCAAGGCGAGCTTGTCGAATGAACATACAAATATTCTCGGACGCAACGGCCTCAGAGTCGTTCCCTAAAAGCATACGTAAAGAAGAGTCGGTACTCAACCGTCCCAACATCTGGCGTCATAGAGGATCTAGCGGTGTACAGCCAACTAAAACATGGCACACTGTAAGCGGGTTAGAACAGCGCGGACATACGGGACGGTCATTACCGGTCAACATATAACTATGTGTTGCAAAGGTATGGCCTATTCTCAATCGACAGAGTATTACTTCTTCCCGACGTTTGGTTCGGTGAGAGGATAGCCATTTTACTAGTGTCGGTTTTAAAACCCTGACCTTACTACACTTCGAATTCCAGGATCGTTGCCATTCTGACCGTATACATAACAAAATAGTAGGGTATATATCTCTTGGAGGGAGCCGTAGATGGGCCACACGGCCATTGCTAATGGCGGCTTTGGCGGTTATGTCAGCAGCTTCGTTTCCCGCGAGTCCCACATGGCTAGGAATGCAGCAGAACACGATATTTCTTCCGATGTCATGTAAGGATTTTACTATTTTCATAATCCTCCGAACAACGTGGCGTGACGTGTGACATAGGGCACGATAATGTCACGGGGAGGCACGAACAAAACACGATTCGGGATGCTGGAGACGGACTTTTGCTTTTGAAGCTCCGAAGAACTTGCTTCTTTTGAAGACCGCTGCTTTTGAAGACCTGGTTGCTTTTGAAGCTCCTAAAGAACAAGCTGCTGTTGAAGCTCCTGAGGAACAAGCTGCTATTGAAGACCTCTTGAAGCTTTTACCTTGACCTTGAACGCCTTTAAAGACTAACTATCTAAACATCGAAACAAAATAGCATCAAAGGTGTTTCTTCAGACGGCGTCGGCGCTACAGCTGGCTTGATTCCATCCTCAATACCATGTTTTAGGCCGATATATGGATGCTTGTAATGCAGAAAAAAAATGTCATCAAGACATAAACACATACAAGATTAGTGCAACTATGAGCCACAAGGGCCCTTCTTGGTTGCGCTCTGTACACTAAACCAGTTGCCCACCAAATCTGTCAATCAGCCCTCCCTGTAATACTGAAAAGCAAGCCCTCTATTCTTATAATGATTGTCTATGCTGTTTTTAAAGATGTTCAATGTGCTGCTACTGACAATGTTTTATGGCAGCTGGTTCCAGTGTTCTACTACCCTGTTGGTGAAGAAAGTTCTGCCTTAACCTTGTTCTGCTGTGGTTAACTTTAATTTTGAATTTATGACCTCTAATTGCATCATTTCTGTTCAATTCAAGCATTTCCCCAAGATATCCCCTCTCCAGACCATGGACAAATTTAAAGACCTCGATGAGATCTCCTCTCAGCCTTCTATATCTAAGTGAAAACATATTCAATTTCTTCAATCTTTCCTCATATGCCAGGTTGTTTATGCCATTAACCATTTTTGTAGCCCTCTTTTGTACTCTCTCTAAAAGCCAACAATTTTTTCATAGCTAGACCAAGCTTGGATGCAGTATTCCAAATGTGGCCTGACATATGCACAGTAAAGCTTCCTGATCACTTCCTCACTTCTGTATGATACATTCCTATTTATTGTCCCGAGCATTCTCAGTGCCTTCTTCCTGGCTTCCTCGGTCTGTTCTGATGCCACCAGTTTTGTGTTGAGAATAACACCTAAATCCTTCTCCTGTTGAGTCACTGATAGCACTTGGCCACCCATAAAGTATGGAGCCTTCATATGCTGCTTACCTACGTGCATGACTTTGCACTTATCAAAATTAAATTTCATTTGCCATTCTTCGGACCACTTCACAAGTTTGTCTAAGTCTTTTTGCAGCGAGATATGCTCATCTTGACTTGTTACTGCCCTAAAGACCTTCAAATCATCCGCAAATTTCAAAACCTTACTGCTTAGGCCACTTTCAATGTCATTTACAAATATAATGAACAGTAGTGGCCCCAGTACTGACCCCTGGGGGACTCCACTAAGAATGTCACCAACATGTCATGTCACGTCCATGTCACCAACAGCGGACAAAACAGACCAGGTATACCACATCGCGTACCAAAGAATTCTACCGTAAACTACATAAAGGACGGAGCAAATCACAGGGTAGATTGTCCGATACTTCATCCCTGCTGATTTCTCGACTTATGGGCGAAGCGACCATCGCCGGCATGCAGCTTAATTGCGCATGGTCTTCTACAACCACCGGGGGTGAGAAATGGCGCAAGGCCTCGCCACGGCGGGGAGAAATTGGACGCAACTCACAGACCGATAATAGTTTTACGCCTCAGAGCACGTCCACGATTGAACGGGAGAAATGTACACGCGACACTTACGCCCAACTATATGCCATTGTCCGGGCACTGTAGCCCCACTTCATGCCTAGGTCACATCAGATGCATCACAACAGCCCTCATTTAGGCATTGCTGTTGTGTTTAGCGACACCTGTCGGCTCATACCTGCACTATCATTCTCGGGACACCAATGCTACTCGATGCTACGGCTCGCAAGTTATCCTAGAAACTACCACTCCTGATGCAGATTGGATGGAACCAAGTATAAAATAAGGATGGAATTACGGACGAACGTGTTGGAGTGGCCGACACATGAAGCCAAATGGAGTACGCTGTTTGGCTTCATCACACAACAGTATGGTAAGGAGCGGGTCTAAAGCACTCCCAAATACTATCATTGGCCGGGGAGCCACGGTGACGCCCATCGCCGCCTTAATCTCAACAGCAACGCAACAAAACTGACCATGCAGAAAACATTTCTCGACAAACTGATGTCACTCACCTAAAACCTGGATGATTGATCGCCCTCCGGCGGAGAGGTGCCCCAGCAAGGTTAAAATCATGGTTTTTCGTTAGGTGTGAGATGTGAAAACGAGCAGTCGGATGTCGAAATTTGCTATGGAATTAATGTCATTTAAAATGATTGTGATGCCTCAGACTCAAATTCGAGCTGATGGTGTAGGTTCCAAGGAGCAGGATGTCGATACTTCCTGGATAGGGATGTCGATTGAGCGTTCAGAAAGTGGTATATTACACCCTATTGCCTACACCGCTATGGAATTAATGTCATTTAAAATGATTGTGATGCCTCAGACTCAAATTCGAGCTGATGGTGCGGGTTCCAAGGAGCAGGACGTCGATACTTCCTGGAGAGGGATGTCGATTGAGCGTTCAGAAAGTGGTGTATTCCACCCTATTTCACGAATAATTCATCACTGTGCCCCAGTGTCACCAGAGGTCCAGTGGCCCAATGGTCTCAGTGACCCTGTGGTCACGCGCTCCAGTGGTCCTCCGACACAGTACCCAAATGAACCCAGCGGGCATGTGGTCCGATGGCCCCAGTGGCAGTATGGTCTTGTCTCCCAGTGCCCCCAGTGGTCCAGCAGTCGAATGGTCCCAGTGGTCATATGGCCCAGTGGCCAAATGGACCGCATGCATGTGGTCCAATGGCCACAGTGGTCCTGTGGCCCAGTGGTCCCGTGGCCCGGTGCACACGCGCACCAATGGGTTCAAATATTTCTAAGTTCAACTTCTAAACAGAGCACTCGACGTAGCGTCCTCAAGAATGAGCGCACTCCCGATTGTTTGTGGCTTGCGACTGATGATCTCCGCTCTCAAAACCGGCATCGCCGCTCTTTGTGGTGGTTGCTGGATTTACTCCACCGGTGAGTCGTGTGGCGTCGCCAATCTCTCACGCCGATTGGCAGCGACAGGTGAGGCTCGAACTCACAACCTTTCGATTGCGAGACGGACAACTCACCCCTAGACCACTCGTCCTCCGGCATCGCCCACCTCGGCCGCCCGCTCGGCCCACCACGAACACACATCACCGGTTTGATTTAAAATAGTATTGAAGAATGCACGATAAATACCACCAGACAAAGCGCAGGCGTAAGCACACCTCGTGCCCGGCCTCAGCCGACCCCCGACCGGTCGCCGAGCCGCGGGGCAGCTGCGCCCACCTGCGCCGACCCCCCCCCACTTACCCCCTCCGCGTCCCCTCGGCGGCGACAGCACTTGGCGCGAGCCGGCAGCGATGAACTGAAGGCATTACACAGCCGGCTCTCTCGGCTCCGACAAGGCGACGTCCCGCCGCCGCCGCCCGGCCCCGCGGCGTCCGTCCCGCGCAAAACCCAGCCTCGCCCGTAGAAAGAGCGCCAATGCGCGCGCGCGCGCCGCGCACACACACGCACACAGGTGCAAACCGATTATCTAAAAGCGACGGAGCGCCCTCGCACGGACAGCGATATGTGTGTGCGCGCGTGGTGTGTCGGGCGACCGGTCGCGACCCGGTCCCGGTCCCTGGTCCTGGTCCCGGTGCCGGTCCCAGCGCCGCTCACATCGCACACGTGCTGCGTCGGCCGGCGGCGCGCGTGCGATGAACACATGTGGCGGCGGTATGCTCAGCCAATCAGAATCGCGACACGCCCGCGCGCAGCCAATCGGAGCGCGGCCGCGGCGCGGCCGTCCAATCAAAAGCGCGACGCCGACACGCTAAGCCAATCAGAACCGCGACCCCGGTGCGCCCGGCCAATCAGAGACGCGACTCCTCCGGCCCCGCGTGGTGGCCGTTGGTGATCGGATGCGCGACGCTGCCATCTGCCGGCGCCGCCGGACGCTTTTGTTTCACACTCGCCCCGCTGGGTGCGCCAGCGTCGTCGGGCTGACGCACGAATATCTGTATTTTGTCGCCGTAGACGCCGTCGCCGTGGCCGCAACTCGGGCCGGCTGGGCTGTTCCCGATGACGATAACCTGAAACCAGGTTGGTTGGTTGGTTATTTGGGTTCTAGGGCGCCTCGACTACTCAGGTCATTTTGCGCCCATAACTCACTATCAAAGTGCGTTTCGGAATGGCATCAGGATTCACGAGTGCTTAGCCGTCTACCCGGCCGTATTGTGCCACAAAATCTGCACGCAACCTGAAATCAGGAGTGTCGCCTCAGAAAAACTGAGCCAATGCAATGGCTCCAAATATTCCGAACGAACATGTTGCTGATTTTTCAAGAAAACTTACCATGTTACTCTTTGAGTGAGGATATATATTCCCCTTTAACAAAACCTGACTTTCCCCACACATTTCGAGGTCACCTCACACTTAATCATCCAAGGAGAGTCGTCCTTTGGGGCTATTTCTAAGAGCATACCAGACATTGCTGCAATCGGATAACGGTCAGGTGCAAAATATTGCCGGAGGAACAACTGCACTCTCAGTAACAAAACGACCCCGCAAGTAACAACCGCTCACGCCCCCAGAATGGGCGCTGTATACACGCACGCCCAACCAAGTAACTAGCTCGCTAACGCACCTCCAGAACAACGCTGCCATATGGCTCACTGAACTGTCACTTAAGCAGTCAGCTAGATGAAGGACATGCAGTCTGCACAAAAACGAATTGCCCATGACGAAAATACAACAGGACGTCGTAAATAACGGCTTGGACGGTGCCTTCGTGGGGCTAGAATGGGCTGACGACTGGTAGGTGCATGACCTTTGTCTGAATGCGCCGCACCTTAGACCCCCATTGGGGTGGGCGCAAAATGAGAATGAACTGCAGAATGGAGGCATCAAAGGTAACCAGTGGAAATGCAAACGTCAATCCGCTGCCCGCAACCAGTCCTTATATCTGCATATTCCAATATTGCATCTTTAACACTCAGTGTTCGCCCACATTCCTTCGGATCTGAACTGGGGATGTTCCTACACATACTCTGGAGGACCACATTCTCACTGTGGGTGGACATGCAGGTACGAGGCCTTCTCCACGGTGTGGTTCCCATAAAAATGGGCACAATGGGCAGTACTGCCTGAAGACACCATCGTCCGACGTTTCACCTGGGTGTGCAAATGACCTTGACGTCCGATACGCCTCCGAATCCAACAGCACACCGATGTCATGGAATTCCGAAATTCACGCACAGAACGAGACCGATCGGGAATGTGGTTCGACCTGGACCGAAGAGTTTAGACCTCCTCGGTGTATGTCTGTGAAAATGTACAGCATGCAACTGCAGTGTTAAAATAATGGTTTTTCGTTAGGTGTGAGATGTCGAAACGGGCACAGAAGGATGTCAAAATGTGTCATGGAATTAGCGTCAATTAAAATGCTTTTGATGCCTTTCAGGCTCAAATTCGACCCAATGGTTTACACACTTACGACTGTACACTTGTCATTTGTTTTGAGATTCATAATTTAGGAGCTATATGTTCGGGACTGGGAGAAAATTACTTATACTATAAACTGGTACCGTACACCATATCACATCATAGTTAATCACTTTACTCGAAATTGCGTTGCAAAATGTTAGTGTATAACTGTTCCTTATTAGGAGCATTAACATTATACTTAGAAGCGAGATAAGGAGACACGAGTACTTCATAAGCACGCATCATGGAGCAGGATGTCGAAACTTCTTGGAGAAGGATGTCGATTGAGTGTTCAGAAAGTGGTATTTTCCACCTCATTTCACGAATAATTTATCACTGTGCAACTGTAGTGACTACTACTTGTCAGATTCTCCATTCCCGACAGCCCCAACGTCGCAATATTGACAGCAGATGCAGTGTCCATCTGTCGACATCACATTTGTCCGAACCTTTCCCGGTGACTACATCAACGTGTTGCTACGTCATCGGGGGTTTCGACGTCTTCGCGGGCTACCGTCCACTCAACGAAAGAGAAACTCCAGGACCTTGAATTGTGCACACCAACAAACAGCACCTTGCGCCCACCCCGGCCACTGACCTGAGGTCGACTGGGCATCCGGTCGTCCGCCTCCGGACGCGGCGAGCAGCTCCGCACCGACGCCGGCCGGCCATTGGTCAGGCCGGGCTGCGGGGCGGCGCTCAGCGCCGACGCCGGCCGGCCATTGGTCAGGCCGGGCTGCGGGGCGGCGCCCGACTGCGACGCCGGCCGGCCATTGGTCAGCGCGCCGGCCGACACGTGACGCGGTCTCACCAGCGGCGTGACGGAGCCCCCCAGCTCCACCTGGCGGCGGGGATGGTCGAGTGGTTAAGGTGTCGGGCTAGGCGGTGGCGGTGGCGGTGGCGGTGGCGGTGGCGGTGGCGGTGGCGGTGGCGGCGGCGGTGGCGGTGGCGGTGGCGGTGGCGGTGGTGGTTGGTGGTGGTGGTGGCGGTGGTGGTGGTGGTGGTGGTGGTGGTGGTGGTGGTGGTGGTGGTGGTGGTGGCGATTGGTTTTAAGACACGTCGACCGATGAGTCATGCAGCGTCGCCAATCTCTCACGCCGACTGGCCGAAGGTCAAGAGAAGCGACAGGTGGGACTTGAGCCCAAAATCTTTCGATTGTGAGACGGGCAACTTGCCCCTAGACTGCTCGTTCCAGCAGTGGCAATATATCTCGCCGACGTAATCAATAGACCAGTGTAAAACCGGCATGGACACAAAACTGGCACCAACACCAACAGCGCCCGACCAACAGGGAGTGGGGGGGGGACAAACTGTGTTAGTATACCTGAGTACATACTTGATGTAACTGCATTATACATGCAGGTAAATGCATTATATACTTGAACAAAGGCATATAAATACTCCTGTTACATACACGGCCATCGTGTGGCATGTTCTTGCCATTTATGTTGGGATCGTAGCTGATCTTGCTACGGGAAGCCTTGTCTTACACACGTCGACCATGGCCCTGCTAGGCACATTGTGATTGAGGCTATTCTTGCCACATGCAGAGTGACTACGCATAATCCTGCCATGCACATGGCGACCATGAAGGACAAAGTGTTGATTGATTGATTATTTGGGCTTAAGGGTGCATCAACTGCTACTGGTTATGTAGCGCCCATGAAGAACAAAGTGCAACGACCGACAAACTAGCACAGACAACCCGGCCAGTGGGGTAACCAACAGCACCCAGACCCTCCCCCCACCCCCCACCACCAGCGGGGGGGGGGCGGCCGGCACGCACCATCTCCTCGCTGGCGAGCGGCGCCTCGTCGTCGCTGCAGGGCTGGTCGACCTGCGGGGCCCGCTCCGCGCCGCGGCCGGCCGGCAGCGTGCTGTAGAGGCCGCCGCGCGACAGACGGGTCGGAGAGCCCTGCACGGCGGCGGCGGCCGGCTCTGGGGAGAGGCTTCAGCTCAGTCCGAGGCTTAGGTCTGATGGTTGGTTGGTTATTTGGGCTTTCGGGCGCATCGACTGCGTTGGTCATACAGCGCCCATTAGGCTCAGGTCTGGGTTCGGTGTCGGGTGCCAACAGGTGTCTAACAATCTGACGACGGAACACGGCAAATAAAACGTAATGTACATGCACAATGTAAGCCTGAATGGCGCCGTAAGACACAATTTCAGGTGGAAATTGTATCAGGAAGGCAGAACGAGGCCCTGCGAATGAAGGCATTCACATTTCAATATCTTGTGTCGACGCCCGTGAGGAAAACAACACGCATCGGTTGGTTATTGGTTTTACGACACGTCGACCGTTGAGTCATGCAGCGTCGCCAATCTCTCACGCCGATTAGTCGCGGGCGAAGAGTAGCGACAGGTGAGACTCGAACCCACAGCCTTTCGATTGCGAGACGAGCAACTTACCCCTAGGCTACTCGTCCCCTAACAACACGCATCAACGGACACCTACATATAACAACATAAAACTACTGGGGATGTCTTGTGAAGCATTGTGTGTACAACCGCCGGCAAATCAGATCCAGCGTTCGAAATGCCCGGCTCTTCCTGGCCCTCCCCGGGAGAGGATGACCGGACGCTTCTCACACGTTGCGGTCAAGGTCGACCGGACGACCTTGACCGGTCGCCACACGGCTCCCGCCACGTGGGCCAACAGGCCGGTCGGGTGGCAGCGTGCAACAGTGCACCATTCCACTGCTTTTGCTCTCCGGAGCACACGTCCAGACATGTCCCGTATTTCAGACACTGGTCGGGACCAGACATGGGTGTAGATTCCCGACAATTATTGGCAGGGCACAATACATGAAGGTAATTGGAGGGCTGAAATGGATTGGGGGGCATGCCACATATTCACATATGATCACATGCTAGAAGTTCAAATTATTGGGGACGGGAGAGGCACAGCCAACAAGAGAAGTGGGGGCATGTGGCCTCCGAAAAGCATACAAAGCCACACCCTGAGGCCAACAACCTCTCGGCGCCACCACTCACTGTCGCCGTTGGTCGCCGCGTCTGCATCGCTCTCGGCGCCGGCAGCGGCAGGGGCGGCGGCAGGAGCGGCGGCAGGGGCGGCGGCAGGGGCGGCGGCAGGGGCGGCGGCAGGGGCGGCGGCGGGCGCGGCGTGCACCGGACTGCTGGGCGTCGACACGTCCTTGGTCCGGGTCGGCTGCCGTACGGGTATCCGGTATGCCCAGTGGCGAGGGCCCTCCACGCCGTCCGAGGCCGCCTCTGTCGGAGGGACCGAGTGTCAGAGACCGTACAGGCGGCAGGCCTAGTAGACGACCCTCCACGCCGTCCGAGGCCGCCTATGTCGGAGGGACGAGCGTCAGAGACCGTACAGGCGGCAGGCCTAGTAGACGACCCTCCACGCCGTCCGAGGCCGCCTATGTCGGAGGGACGAGCGTCAGAGACCGTACAGGCGGCAGGCCTAGTAGACGACCCTCCACGCCGTCCGAGGCCGCCTCTGTCGGAGGGACGAGCGTCAGAGACCGTACAGGCGGCAGACCTAGTAGACGACCCTCCACGCCGTCCGAGGCCGCCTCTGTCGGAGGGACGAGCGTCAGAGACCGTACAGGCGGCAGGCCTAGTAGACGACCCTCCACACCGTCCGAGGCCGCCTCTGTCGGAGGGACGAGCGTCAGAGACCGTACAGGCGGCAGGCCTAGTAGACGACCCTCCACGCCGTCCGAGGCCGCCTCTGTCGGAGGCACGAGCGTCAGAGACTGCAGGCCTAGTAGACGACCCTCCACTCACTATCGGCCGCCTCGATCAACACCACGATCGCCGACTACGGCGGTCAACTCGAACACATTACATACAACACAGGAGAAGAGGACAACGCGACAGAGAGCCGAAGAGTGGGCGGGAAGTAGTCAGTACGGCACACGCCGCATCACGTCCGAAGAGCTCACCTGCAGCGCAGCTGCGCAGCGTCTGTCGCTGGTAGAACAGGATGTAGGCGTCGGGGGTGACGACTCCGGACTCGTCCAGACGCTGCACGCGCGCGTCGTCGTAGCTGTACCAGTTGCCGTCCGTGGCGTTGCGGCACAGCGCTGCCGACATGATGAGGTCAGGGGTCATGGTCATGCAGTATCGACAGCAGTGAGATGTAAGGTCAGGGCCGCAGGAACGAAGTCAGAGGAGCGGTCAGTATCGCAAGGTGGGCAGTTCCGTCGGAGGTCAGGGTAACAAGTGGGCAGTTCCATTGGAGGTCAGGGCCACAAGTGGGCAGTTCCGTCGGAGGTCAGGGTCACAAGGTGGGCAGTTCCTTCGGAAGTAGGGCAGGGGCAGTTCTCGAGGTCAGGGTCACAAGTGGGCAGTTCCGTCGGAGGTCAGGGCCACAAGTGGGCAGTTCCGTCGGAGGTCAGGGTCACAAGTGGGCAGTTCCGTCGGAGGTCAGGGTCACAAGTGGGCAGTTCCGTCGGAGGTCAGGGCCAAAAGTTGGCAGTTCCGTCTGAGGTCAGGGTCACAAGTGGACAGTTCCGTCTGAGGTCAGGGTCACAGGTGGGCAGTTCCGTCTGAGGTCAGGGTCACAAGTGGGCAGTTCCGTCTGAGGTCAGGGTCACAAGTGGACAGTTCCGTCTGAGGTCAGGGTCACAGGTGGGCAGTTCATTCAGAGGACAGGATCACAGGCTGGACACTCGATGAGAGGTCAGTGCCACAAGGCGCTGGCGGAGGTGCAGCGTCGTCAGAGGTCACAGTGTGCAGCTGGGAGGATGTCCAGGAGGCTTACAAGCACAACAGGTGCACCTGAACTTGACCAACCCACCGTTAATACACGTCGCGTTTAAGATGGGTGCTATGAACCCACTTCCACACGTCCTTCAACGCCGCAAGACAACATTCCCGACTCAGCTACGTCGGGCGAAGCCCTACCCTTTCAGAGAAAATGCACCCCACATCCCACAGTTGCCACGCAGGCTGTTCCATGCTTCCTGAGCCTCTCCCTTCATGCGTCTTCTTCCCGAACCACTTAGTCTACATCCTCCTCCTGTACTCACTTTCGCACCCATCTCTCCCCGCCACCAGCCCGCTTTCTTTTCTCTGGGTATCTGCCCCCATCCATGTGTCCTTTGCCCCTTACCTATCCCCACCCCATTCCAATATGTCGCATACATATTCCCTGCCCTCCCATCCACCCTCTACCTCTTTCCTGCCCTCCAATCCACTCTCCACCCCTCCACTACCGCTCATTCTATTCCTGTTTGTCTTCTACCACTTCCTGTCCATATCTGGATCACCACCTGGGATATCCACTGGCCAGTGTGGTGGGAGCTCTGCAGGTACCCGCCCTCCCCTCCCAGGACGTCCACTGACCCGTATAGTGGCCGCTCTGCAGGTCCCCACTGACCTGTATAGTGGCCGCTCTGCAGGTCCCTGCCCCTCCCCTCACAGGACGTCCACTGACCCGTATAGTGGCCGCTCTGCAGGTCCCACTGCCCAGTGTGACCCACTGACCCGTATAGTGGCCGCCCTGCAGTCCCCCCTGCCTGATAGTGGCGCTCAGGTCCCCACTGACCTGTATAGTGGCCGCTCTGCAGGTCCCCACTGACCCGTATAGTGGCCGCTCTGCAGGTCCCCACTGACCCGTATAGTGGCCGCTCTGCAGGTCCCCACTGACCCGTATAGTGGCCGCTCTGCAGGTCCCCACTGACCCGTATAGTGGCCGCTCTGCAGGTCCCCACTGACCCGTATAGTGGCCGCTCTGCAGGTCCCCACTGACCCGTATAGTGGCCGCTCTGCAGGTCCCCACTGACCCGTATAGTGGCCGCTCTGCAGGTCCCCACTGACCCGTATAGTGGCCGCTCTGCAGGTCCCCACTGACCCGTATAGTGGCCGCTCTGCAGGTCCCCACTGACCCGTATAGTGGCCGCTCTGCAGGTCCCCACTGACCCGTATAGTGGCCGCTCTGCAGGTCCCCACTGACCCGTATAGTGGCCGCTCTGCAGGTCCCCACTGACCCGTATAGTGGCCGCTCTGCAGGTCCCCACTGACCCGTATAGTGGCCGCTCTGCAGGTCCCCACTGACCCGTATAGTGGCCGCTCTGCAGGTCCCCACTGACCCGTATAGTGGCCGCTCTGCAGGTCCCCACTGACCCGTATAGTGGCCGCTCTGCAGGTCCCCACTGACCCGTATAGTGGCCGCTCTGCAGGTCCCCACTGACCCGTATAGTGGCCGCTCTGCAGGTCCCCACTGACCCGTATAGTGGCCGCTCTGCAGGTCCCCACTGACCCGTATAGTGGCCGCTCTGCAGGTCCCCACTGACCCGTATAGTGGCCGCTCTGCAGGTCCCCACTGACCCGTATAGTGGCCGCTCTGCAGGTCCCCACTGACCCGTATAGTGGCCGCTCTGCAGGTCCCCACTGACCCGTATAGTGGCCGCTCTGCAGGTCCCCACTGACCCGTATAGTGGCCGCTCTGCAGGTCCCCACTGACCCGTATAGTGGCCGCTCTGCAGGTCCCCCTGCCGTATAGTGGCCGCTCTGCAGGTCCCCACTGACCCGTATAGTGGCCGCTCTGCAGGTCCCCACTGACCCGTATAGTGGCCGCTCTGCAGGTCCCCACTGACCCGTATAGTGGCCGCTCTGCAGGTCCCCACTGACCCGTATAGTGGCCGCTCTGCAGGTCCCCACTGACCCGTATAGTGGCCGCTCTGGGGTCCCCACTGACCCGTATAGTGGCCCCTCACTGACCCGTATAGTGGCCGCTCTGCAGGTCCCCACTGACCCGTATAGTGGCCGCTCTGCAGGTCCCCACTGACCCGTATAGTGGCCGCTCTGCAGGTCCCCACTGACCCGTATAGTGGCCGCTCTGCAGGTCCCCACTGACCCGTATAGTGGCCGCTCTGCAGGTCCCCACTGACCCGTATAGTGGCCGCTCTGCAGGTCCCCACTGACCCGTATAGTGGCCGCTCTGCAGGTCCCCACTGACCCGTATAGTGGCCGCTCTGCAGGTCCCCACTGACCCGTATAGTGGCCGCTCTGCAGGTCCCCACTGACCCGTATAGTGGCCGCTCTGCAGGTCCCCACTGACCCGTATAGTGGCCGCTCTGCCAGGTCCCCACTGACCCGTATAGTGGCCGCTCTGCAGGTCCCCACTGACCCGTATAGTGGCCGCTCTGCAGGTCCCCACTGACCCGTATAGTGGCCGCTCTGCAGGTCCCCACTGACCCGTATAGTGGCCGCTCCTGCAGGTCCCCACTGACCCGTATAGTGGCCGCTCTGCAGGTCCCCACTGACCCGTATAGTGGCCGCTCTGCAGGTCCCCACTGACCCGTATAGTGGCCGCTCTGCAGGTCCCCACTGACCCGTATAGTGGCCGCTCTGCAGGTCCCCACTGACCCGTATAGTGGCCGCTCTGCAGGTCCCCACTGACCCGTATAGTGGCTGACCCGTATAGTGGCCGCTCTGCAGGTCCCCACTGACCCGTATAGTGGCCGCTCTGCAGGTCCCCCACTGACCCGTATAGTGGCCGCTCCCCTCAGGACGTCCACTGACCCGTATAGTGGCCGCTCTGCAGGTCCCCACTGACCCGTATAGTGGCCGCTCTGCAGGTCCCCACTGACCCGTATAGTGGCCGCTCTGCAGGTCCCCACTGACCCGTATAGTGGCCGCTTGCAGGACGTCCACTCCCACTGACCCGTATAGTGGCCGCTCTGCAGGTCCCCACTGACCCGTATAGTGGCCGCTCTGCAGGTCCCCACTGACCCGTATAGTGGCCGCTCTGCAGGTCCCCACTGACCCGATATAGTGGCCGCTCTGTAGTCCCCACTGACCCGTATAGTGGCCGCTCTGCAGGTCCCCACTGACCCGTATAGTGGCCGCTCTGCAGGTCCCCACTGACCCGTATAGTGGCCGCTCTGCAGGTCCCCACTGACCCGTATAGTGGCCGCTCTGCAGGTCCCCACTGACCCGTATAGTGGCCGCTCTGCAGGTCCCCACTGACCCGTATAGTGGCCGCTCTGCAGGTCCCCACTGACCCGTATAGTGGCCGCTCTGCAGGTCCCTGCCGTGGTGGTTGCACACAGCGTACAGCTGGTACACGCCGCCGGCGCGGCCGGCCGCCGCGCCGGCGCGCTGGTGCCGTTTCCATGGCGACCAGACGCTGAGCAGGCCCAGGCCGCCGGCGGCCGCCGCCTCGCCGCCGGCGCCGGGCCGCGTCGACAGGTGCTGGCCCATGTCGAGCCCGTGCAGCGGGAAGTCGACCAGCGCCGTCAGCTTGGACGTGCTGCGCTGGTTGTTGGTCTGTGGCGAGCGGGCGCCGGGTAAAGTGGTGCAATGTTTGTACGATTAAAACAGTAATCGCACACACACACACGCACAGCCAATTCCCTTAAAATCGTTATTGGTTCGATAAAACACACCGACAGATGAGCCCTCACGGGGTGGGGATGGCCGAGTGGTTGAGGTGTGCAGCGCCGGGGACCAAAGGCCTCGAGTTCAACCCTCGCTCCGTTCGGGACATTTCCCAATCCCGCGGTCCACCGGTGAAACGGCGTGGGCGGCGCCATTAGCCGTTAATGGGCACAAAGTGCGTCGTGAACCACCCAATAAACAACAAACAATAAAACCCACGGAGACACCCAACCTGGTACACACTGCACACAGCACAAGGCGGAACAAACATCGAAAATTGGCATACTGCTAGCAGTGATGGCAGCGTGTGCCCGTAGCGTACTCTTAGTGGTGATGGTAGTATGTGGCAATGGGGCCAAATTCACTTTCGTCGGTGTCAAATGTAAATGAACGGTTGATATCAAGGCCAAAATGAGGCCAAATTGTATCTATATATTGTATATGCAACTGCATGCCAAGTGGCGCAGTGGGCGGCAATGTAATACACCAATCAGAGTCAAACTTGTTTCAGTGAAAGCAGTGTACATGTAAACAGCATTGTAGACATACGAGATATCCCGCTATCTTTAGTGGAAAACCACGTGGGACAATTATATTTTCAGCGTTTCAGAAATACACACGTGAACCCTATTTAACAGGTGACAATGTACTTTTTGGGATGAGAGCTCGGGGCTCACAACTGCTCTGATTCCTTAATCAGTATGCCTATCATAATACTCCAGATAGAACCGGGAGTGAAGCTGCTTGATCCCTCAATAATCCTGGGGAAGTTGCACACGGTATACACAACAAATAATGAGCACACTATGCCCATGACGCATGATGGTCAAACTTATCAAACGACACTAAAGGGGGAGGGCCAACCTGTCTGACGCTCCTCAGGTGCATGACAAGTACGGACCAGCTACCCGGAGAACGAAGAGAGGAGCCTGCATGTCTGAAGCGCTGCAGGTGTATGACAAGTATGATCGGGATCGACCCGAAACTGAAAGAGATGGGCATACCTGTCTGAAGCGCTTCAGGTGTATGACAAGAATGTCCGGGATGGACCAGAGACTGAGTCGCTTCTCCGCCTGTTGGCTGCTCTCACAGGCGGGACACCGCCAGCTGTCCTCAGGGCCGAGCCTCTCTGTCCTGTAACCGTCACATCCGTCACAACTGTCACATCAGTCACAACTGCCCTCAGGGCCGAGCCTCTCTGTCCTGCAACCGTCACATCCGTCACAACTGTCACAACTGTCCTCAGGGCCGAGCCTCTCTGTCCTGTAAC
This sequence comes from Imbricaverruca yamaguchii, assembly GCA_034440575.1. Lineage (NCBI taxonomy): Eukaryota > Metazoa > Arthropoda > Thecostraca > Neoverrucidae > Imbricaverruca > Imbricaverruca yamaguchii. The sequence goes on from JAOTOL010000926.1 coordinate 113,013, forward strand.
CGTCACATCCGTCACAACTGTCCTCAGGGCCGAGCCTCTGTCCTGTAACCGTCACATCCGTCACAACTGTCCTCAGGGCCGAGCCTCTCTGTCCTGTAACCGTCACATCCGTCACAACTGTCCTCAGGGCCGAGCCTCTCTGTCCTGTAACCGTCACATCCGTCACAACTGTCCTCAGGGCCGAGCCTCTCTGTCCTGTAACCGTCACATCCGTCACAACTGTCACATCCGTCACAACTGTCCTGCAACCACCACATCCGTCACATCCGTCACAACTGTCCTGCAACCACCACATCCGTCACATCAGTCACAACTGTCCTCAGGGCCGAGCCGCTCAGTCCTGTAACCGTCACATCCGTCACAACTGTCCTCAGAGCCGAGCCTCTCTGCCCTGTAACCGTCACATCAGTCACAACTGTCCTCAGGGCCGAGCTGCTCAGTCCTGCAACCGTCACATCAGTCACAACTGACCTCAGGGCTGAGACGCTCAGTCCTGTAACCGTCACATCCGTCACAACTGTCACATCAGTCACAACTGTCATCAGCGCCGAGCCGCTCAGTCCTGTAAACATCACATCCGTCGCATCCGTCACAACTGTCACAACCGTTCTCAGAGCCGAGTCGCTCTGTCCTATGACCGTCACATCCGTCACAGCTGCGCCCAAGACCAAGCCGCCCAGTCCTGCAGCCGTCACAGCTGTCGCACTGCAACACCTCGCGCACGGTGCGGGGCGGGTACTGACTTTGTGTACAGCTGCAGGCACTCCTGCAGTGTGACGGGACTGAGCGAGTGGCGGGACATCTCCGCCCCTCCACGGTGCGGTGCGGGTACTGACTTTGTGTACAGCTGCAGGCACTCCTGCAGTGTGACGGACTGAGCGAGTGGCGGGACACCTCGCGCACGGTGCGGCGGGTACTGACTTTGTGTACAGCTGCAGGCACTCCTGCAGTGTGACGGGACTGAGCGAGTGGCGGGACACCTCGCGCACGGTGCGGGGCGGGTACTGACTTTGTGTACAGCTGCAGGCACTCCTGCAGTGTGACTGGACTGAGCGAGTGGCGGGACACCTCGCGCACGGTGCGGGGCGGGTACTGACTTTGTGTACAGCTGCAGGCACTCCTGCAGTGTGACTGGACTGAGCGAGTGGCGGGACACCTCGCGCACGGTGCGGGGCGGGTACTGACTTTGTGTACAGCTGCAGGCACTCCTGCAGTGTGACGGGACTGAGCGAGTGGCGGGACACCTCGCGCACGGTGCGGGGCGGGTACTGACTTTGTGTACAGCTGCAGGCACTCCTGCAGTGTGACGGGACTGAGCGAGTGGCGGGACACCTCGCGCACGGTGCGGGGCGGGTACTGACTTTGTGTACAGCTGCAGGCACTCCTGCAGTGTGACTGGACTGAGCGAGTGGCGGGACACCTCGCGCACGGTGCGGGGCGGGTACTGACTTTGTGTACAGCTGCAGGCACTCCTGCAGTGTGACGGGACTGAGCGAGTGGCGGGACACCTCGCGCACGGTGCGGGGCGGGTACTGACTTTGTGTACAGCTGCAGGCACTCCTGCAGTGTGACGGGACTGAGCGAGTGGCGGGACACCTCGCGCACGGTGCGGGGCGGGTACTGACTTTGTGTACAGCTGCAGGCACTCCTGCAGTGTGACGGGACTGAGCGAGTGGCGGGACACCTCGCGCACGGTGCGGGGCGGGTACTGACTTTGTGTACAGCTGCAGGCACTCCTGCAGTGTGACGGGACTGAGCGAGTGGCGGGACACCTCGCGCACGGTGCGGGGCGGGTACTGACTTTGTGTACAGCTGCAGGCACTCCTGCAGTGTGACGGGACTGAGCGAGTGGCGGGACACCTCGCGCACGGTGCGGGGCGGGTACTGACTTTGTGTACAGCTGCAGGCACTCCTGCAGTGTGACGGGACTGAGCGAGTGGCGGGACACCTCGCGCACGGTGCGGGGCGGGTACTGACTTTGTGTACAGCTGCAGGCACTCCTGCAGTGTGACGGGACTGAGCGAGTGGCGGGACACCTCGCGCACGGTGCGGGGCGGGTACTGACTTTGTGTACAGCTGCAGGCACTCCTGCAGTGTGACGGGACTGAGCGAGTGGCGGGACACCTCGCGCACGGTGCGGGGCGGGTACTGACTTTGTGTACAGCTGCAGGCACTCCTGCAGTGTGACGGGACTGAGCGAGTGGCGGGACACCTCGCGCACGGTGCGGGGCGGGTACTGACTTTGTGTACAGCTGCAGGCACTCCTGCAGTGTGACGGGACTGAGCGAGTGGCGGGACACCTCGCGCACGGTGCGGGGCGGGTACTGACTTTGTGTACAGCTGCAGGCACTCCTGCAGTGTGACGGGACTGAGCGAGTGGCGGGACACCTCGCGCACGGTGCGGGGCGGGTACTGACTTTGTGTACAGCTGCAGGCACTCCTGCAGTGTGACGGGACTGAGCGAGTGGCGGGACACCTCGCGCACGGTGCGGGGCGGGTACTGACTTTGTGTACAGCTGCAGGCACTCCTGCAGTGTGACGGGACTGAGCGAGTGGCGGGACACCTCGCGCACGGTGCGGGGCGGGTACTGACTTTGTGTACAGCTGCAGGCACTCCTGCAGTGTGACGGGACTGAGCGAGTGACGGGACACCTCGCGCACGGTGCGGTGCTCCTCCACGTAGTCCTCGGTGGACGTCAGCACGCTGCCGGAACAGGTCAGAAGCGCGTCAGACGCGCGCCGCAGCAACACCGTGCAGCACGTCGCAGCTGGCAGCACGCACACACGCCACTGCACGCCACCCCCGGCTGACACCGCACGAGAACGCCGCCGGACGTGGCCAACAACAGGCTCACGGAAACGCCACGCGGTCCTCGAGATGCCATCGCAGCAGAGGTCAGAAACAACATGGCAACCATCCTACGGGTACGCCGCCCTGCCAAATAGCCAATCCCCGGTCCACCTGATGGTGACCTGGCTTGACCTCCATGAACCTATCAATTGCGTCCCGCTCTCACCGCGACAGTAGGCCACACTGGCCCCGACTGACCTGCAATGACCTGTTACTGGCTAGTCGGATCCATCCCAACAGCCGGGTGGCACGCTAACAACACATGACACGACACGAGCTGGGCGTGGGCCAATCTCACCTGTCAAGGGCATCCTCCCCCCACTCCGGTAATCGGATGGCATCATAACACGACACGATAACACGACCCACACTCATATGTCGATGGCGTCCTGCTCCCACTCCAGCAGCAGGGCGACACGCCCACACTCACCTGTCGATGGCGTCCTGCTCCCACTCCAGCAGCAGGGCGACACGCCCACACTCACCTGTCGATGGCGTCCTGCTCACACTCCAGCAGCAGGGTGACACGCCCACACTCACCTGTCGATGGCGTCCTGCTCCCACTCAGCTGCGAGGGCGACCTCACTGTCGATGGCGTCCTGCTCCCACTCCAGCAGCAGGGCGACACGATAACGACACCACACTCACCTGTCGATGGCGTCCTCCTCCCCTCCAGCAGCAGGTGACACGATAACGACCCACACTCACCTGTCGATGGCGTCCTGCTCCCACTCCAGCAGCAGGGTGACACGATAACGACCCACACTCACCTGTCGATGGCGTCCTGCTCCCACTCCAGCAGCAGGGTGACACGATAACGACCCACACTCACCTGTCGATGGCGTCCTGCTCCCACTCCAGCAGCAGGGTGACACGCCCACACTCACCTGTCGATGGCGTCCTGCTCCCACTCCAGCAGCAGGGTGACACGCCCACACTCACCTGTCGATGGCGTCCTGCTCCCACTCCAGCAGCAGGGTGACGTGCGGCTGGCTGACGCTAGCCGACAGCGCCTCCTCCACCGGCTCCGTGAAGAGCGGGTGCTGCACGGTGTGGTCCACCGGCACGCCGTCCACCACGCGCGCCGTGAACAGTGGCACCTGCCGGCGACCGCCCGCAACAGTCACACCGCCGGGGCGCCGGTTCGAATCTCGTCGGCGGCCGAATTTTAGCCGCGCCGTCTTCAGTCGCGTGTCCTGGTTACGTGGGCGGACTCACCTCAGCCGTCAGCGACGACGCGCCCTCACATATGTGCTGTAAAATCCGCCCTATGGGTGGATTCGATAGGTCAGGTAGAAACTTACATCAAATGAAATGAATACCATATTTGTTTTTCGACCAGAAAACGGTTAACCTTCATGAACATCATTCACAACGTGAGTCTCAAAAGTACAAATATTCCATCCAAGGCATGCCGAGCCCACCTAACTTTTACGTTCGTCGGATTTAGTCTCTTTTAAAAATAAATGCGGAAGCAAAATATTTTCAAACGTTGAGAAAGTTTCAAGCCGGTTGGGAAAAGATCAATATGTTCAGAAACAAGAGCATGATGTGAAAAGAAGCTTGGATCATCCATGCCATATCCGAAAGGAAAACTACGTTACCTTGATTACGTCGTTATGCACGCCCATTGCTTCCAACCATCTTGATTTTCCATAATTTGTCAGTCCAATCCTATTTCTGTCTGACCCTCCCAGACTTCCCGGGGAATAGACATCGGGCAAGACCATGCCGTGAAGGCAATCTCGAGATCAGCGCGGCCGACTTCAGATCGGAAAGTCTTACGCTCAAGTCTGATGGCAGTCACCTCCCCCATCAGCCGGCCATCTATTCGCATGCGATCGGCGACATCCGTGGCCGCAAGAGTCCGGTGCGCCGAGATACTGGTCAGGGCCATTGTGTTACCAGGGTGAGTCACAGCCTGGGAGCGCACGGCAACTCCTGTGGCCACCAGTATCACTCATCTGCGTGACCACCATCCGGAAGCCACCAACTCAAGTGGAAGCTGGAGGCTGACGTTGTCGCCGTCTACGGCGCGAACTGTTGCCATGACGGCCATTCGTGCCCACTGACACCCACCTCGATTGCCTCCTCACCTTTGTCCCCAGTTGTACTTGACATACTCTGAACAGCGCTTCCTTACTCGACAGATTCTGAACAACGGCCCCGAAAACCGTGCGTGCCAGCGCTGCCATGTTCCCGACTACGTCACGAACCGCTACAGAGTGCGACAATTCGCGGCTCGGCTGACAGCACGATGACAGCAAGAAAGAGCTCAACAGCTGGTAACCGATCAACGACAGCTGAAAACATCCGCAGACAGCACGGATAACACCGAGCCCTGCTGCAAAGGCCGTCGGGGCCGCCGCTCGCCCTCACGCGTTCAGCCGCCACAATCAAACGTCCGTGTGTGTGTGTGATTGGGGTTTCGGGGCGCATCGACCATGGCAGACCACTTAGCGCTCACATCAAACGTCCGTTTGCATATCCATTCACATTCGGTGATGCCACTATTAGCATTCGTGTTCCCATCCCACTGTCGCAGCACGGCCGGTGGGGGTCGGCGACGACCAGCCCAGGCCGAGGCAGCGCCGGCCCATCCAGAGGCAGGTCGCCGCACGGCTGGTGGGGGTCGGCGACGACCAGCCCACGCCGAGGCAGCGCCGGCCCATCCAAAGGCAGGTCGCGCACGGCTGGTGGGGGTCGGCGACGACCAGCCCACGCCGAGGCAGCGCCGGCCCATCCAGAGGCAGGTCGCGCACGGCTGGTGGGGTCGGCGCGACCAGCCCACCCAGGCGCGTCGGCCCGGGGTGCGCAGGCTGTGGCGCGCCGCCCACGCCGGCCGCGGCCACGCGGTCGCGCACGGCTGGGTCGGCGACGACCGCCCAGCCGAGGCAGCGCGCCACCCAGGGCAGTCGCGCACGGCTGGTGGGGGTCGGCGACGACCAGCCCACGCCGAGGCAGCGCCGGCCCATCCAGAGGCAGGTCGCCGCACGGCTGGTGGGGGTCGGCGACGACCAGCCCACGCCGAGGCAGCGTCGAGTCCACCCAGGGGCAGGTCGCCGCACGCGCCGGCGGCAATCGATGTCGGCCGTGCGGCCCAGTTTCACTTCTGGCGCGCGCGCCGGGCCCACCCCGGGTCGTAAACAGGCCGATCGAACGGCCATTGGGGGGGGGGCGGCCCGTGTCACGTGATTGACGTCTGTCACCAGCGCCGGTCAGACCGTGACGGGCGGTGACCCAGCAGGTCGGCCGGCTGGCCAGACACTGACCCGCCCACACCGTGACGGGCCGTGACCCAGCGGGTCGGCCGGCTGGCCAGACACTGACCCGGCCACACCGTGACGGGCCGTGACCCAGCAGGTCGGCCGGCTGGCCAGACACTGACCCGGCCACACCGTGACCCAGCAGGTCGGCCGGCTGGCCAGACACTGACCCGGCCACACCGTGACGGGCCGTGACCCAGCAGGTCGGCCGGCTGGCCAGACACTGACCCGGCCACACCGTGACCCAGTAGGTCGGCCGGCTGAGCCAAGCCGCGTCCGTCTCCTGCCTGAGCACGCGCTGTCTGTCCTGCTCACCGTCCGTCTCCGCAGAACTATAGTCATCTCTCTTCCACACTCTCTAACCCATTCCACTCACTTAATAATCCACTCGATGAATCACGCATCACTCACTAACTCAACCAGTCACCAACTCATCCACACTCTGACTCATCCAGTCACTGACTCATCCAGTCACTGACTCATTCAGTCACTGACTCACCCAGTCACTGACTCATCCGCACTCTGACTCATCCAGTCACTGACTCATTCAGTCACTGACTCATTCAGTCACTGACTCATCCAGTCACTGACTCATCCAGTCACTGACTCATCCACCTTCTGACTCATCCAGTCACTGACTCATCCACTCACTGAGTGGATCCACATCCACTCCCGCACGTGTTTTGCGCGCCTACCTCCTGCGCAGTGGAGAGGACGTCGGGCTTGACGGTGGCCGCCATCTCCTTCAGCATGAGCTTCTGCATGTCCTCGTAGAGCACATCGCGGCTCACTTGCATCACATACGGGGAGCCGAACCTGAGACAACGGGGAACCGGCGCATCAGTGGAGGGACCGTGACAAGACGGCCAGCAGTGGAACTCGGGGCGCCACCGAAGTCACGGGCATACGAGCATGCAGTTGAGATCAGCGGGAAGCAAAACCTAACAAGGGGTGAAGAATAAGGTGACCAGCAGGGAGTCCAACCAGCTTGAGAATAGGAGAGCAGCAGGGAGCGGTCCAGCCAGCTTACAAACAGGAGAGCAGTGGGGAGCATTCTGGCACGAGTTCGACACCCGACAGGGGTGTCAGTTATTGGAGTTTAAGGGCGCATCGACTGCGTCGGTCGTGCAGCGCCCCCGACAGGGGTTCGACAGTTGGCCAAGCCTGGCGAAGACCGGGGATCGCCGGGGATCAGCGCCGAGTCGAATCTGACCCACCGGGGAGCAGTCAGCAGCTGGCTTTGACACTCCACTGACGAGAAGGGGACCAGATGGGATTCGAGTCCTTAGTAGTTATTTGGGTTTTAGGGCGCATCAACTGCAGTGGTTATACAGCGCCCATGGATTCGGCCGGACAGTCATGGGACCAGGACGCCAGTGACAAACCAAACCTGGCGAGAGCAGACAGACCGGGAAGAAACAATCCTGACTGGTTGGAAACCAGAATGCAAAGGTACGTTTGCACCAAACCTTTGTGCTGTATGATCCATGCATTTCCAATGTCTACCACAACACATCAACATTTGGTGCCAATGGCTAACATGAACATGAATAGTTCGGATTCTGTGTAAGACATACGGGCTGCATACATTGATCAATTGTTATAGATTGCAATCGAAGGAAAAGCAGAACTGATGTCGATTTCCACACATTGGTGCTTGTTGGAGAACCCACCGCCGGTACAGTTTATACACAAGAACAGCAGATATGCAAAGCGAATGCACGGCAAAAGCAGCAAGGCTTCCACGTCCAAGTACTTCGCGGTGGTATGAGGCGTGGCGGAAGCGAGTGACAAGGAATGCCGGGCATGGCGGTTATTTGTTTTACGACACGTCACCCGCTGAGTCATGTAGCGTCGCCAATCTCTCACGTCGATTGGTGGCGGCCCGAACGTGAACCGTCAATAGTCGCAACTGGTCAATGACGGTTTGACCAGATTGGTCACAGAAGTGGTCCGCGAATTTCGCTCTGAACTTCACCGACCACTCCCGACTTCACGCTCTCTCGTCCCTTTCTGGTATAACAGCTCTCCACTTTAGTGGCACAACGGTTCCCCGCTTTAGTGGTACAACAGTTCTCCACTCTTGTGGTACAAAAGTTCCCCGCTTTAGTGGTACAACAGTTCCCCGCTATAGTGGTACAACAGTTCCCCGCTTTAGTGGTACAACAGTTCTCCACTCTAGTGGTACAACAGTTCCCCGCTATAGTGGTACAACAGTTCCCTGTTTTAGTGATACAACAGTTCTCCACTGTAGTGGTACAACAGCTCTCCACTTTACAGTTCGCCTGGTTGGAGTGTAAACGTTCGTCTTTGCCACGGCGCTCTTCTGCACACAGGCACCACAGAGGACGACTTTCATTTGGTGTCGATCGAACCAGTTGTATTCGATTCGGGACTTGAGTAGGCGGCGTGTTAAACCAGAGCGGGAGTTGGAAGGTCGCAGGTCACGGTCAAGTCTCGAAGTGACGAGACAAACACCCGTGTCACCGGCTGGGTCGGGTCGGGTCGGGTCGGGACGGGTCCGGTCCGGTCCGGTCCGGTCCGGTCGGGTCGGGTCGGGTCGGATCGGATCGGATCGGATCGGATCGGATCGGATCGGATCGGATCGGATCGGGTCGGGTCGGGTCGGGTCGGGTCGGGTCGGGTCGGGTCGGGTCGGGTCGGGTCGGGTCAGGTCGGGTCGGGTCGGGTCGGGTCGGATCGGTTGATCGGATTCGGATCGGATTGTGTCCTGTCGAATTGTGTCAAGTCGGGTCGGGTCGGGTCAGGTCGGGTCTCGGATCTCGGATCTCGGGTCTCGGGTCTCGGCTCGAGTCTGTCAGAGTCCTCTAGCTGCGTGGCAGTTGGAGATCATGCTTCTCTGTAAGGTCGACGTCGAGTCATCAATGTGGTGCCAGGAGTCACCAGATGAGAAGATGACACGTCGGGGTCACCGGCCGTGACGAGGACTGGGTCAACGGTCATAGTCAAAATGACGGCGGGGTCAGGGGACAGCGGCCAAGGTGAGGCCGGGACTATCATCCGAGGTGTGAGCTGGGTTAGGGATCTGCAAGCGGAGTGAGCAAAATGACCACCAGGAGTCGATAACTACAGCACCGGCGGGGTCAACGGTCGTGCACAAGGTCGGCGCTCCTCGGCCTCGGCGGACATCGGTGGAGACGGGGTCAGGGTTCAGCAGCCGTAGCGACCTGGCGGTCAGAGACCCGCCGGCGGCCGGTGCTGCGCTGTGGCCAGGTCAGCGTCCGTGCTTCGGGCGGCAGAGGTCAAGCGGCACGACCTCACCGACACCCCCCCCCCCGCGCCGTCTGCCGGCCGTGCCACGGCGCGATAACGCACGGAGTACAACGCAGCGCAGCCCAGCACGGCACGGCACGAAACGGCCCACACACATCGGCTGACAAGCAGGCCGGGTCAGCACGGCCCCCAGTCTCTCAGTCTCTCAGTCTCTCAGTCTCTCAGTCTCTCAGTCTCTCAGTCTCTCAGTCTCTCAGTCTCTCAGTCTCTCAGTCTCTCAGTCTCTCAGTCTCTCAGTCTCTCAGTTCTCGTTCTCAGTTCTCGTCTCAGTCTCTCAGTCTCTCAGTCTCTCGTCTCTCAGTCTCTCAGTCTTTCTCTCTCTCTCTCTCTCTCTCTCTCTCTCTCTCTCTCTCTCTCTCTCTCTCTCTCTCTCTCTCTCTCTCTCTCTCTCTCTCTCTCTCTCTCTCTCTCTCTCTCTCTCTCTCTCTCTCTCTCTCTCTCTCTCTCTCTCTCTCTCTCTCCTTCTCTAAAAAGGCAGTGCTGCATATCGTGAAGACACCTCGCGAAAGCGAAACGGCAAAAAAAAAAAGCGCATAAATGCAAACGAGGCCAGACATGACAAGCAGCATTTCGCGTACGGGTGTCTATGTCACTTCATGAACCAACAAGGGTAGATATTCTCTATTCCTCGGGAATTCCTCCCGAAACAACAAGCACTGGCTCATTCCGAACGTAAGGCAACAATCGAAGCGCTGCTGCATCCGTCCCACGCGTGCTCATTCCGGCTATGCATGTGCCTGGAGGACATTTACGGACCTTTGACGGACTTTAGATCTGCCAGAAGACTTTGTTCTGAAAAAGGCAGTAAGTGTGAAATGCGCCTGCATGGCGTTCAACCGCTATCACTTTCGAACCGCTCAGCACAGGAACAACCAGAACAGATGCAGCAAGCCATATCTAATCTCTCTATCAAGGAAAATCAAAGCTCTCCCTGATGATAAATTGCGTTCAAAATAATCTAAGGAAGACCCGTATATTCAGCATATGAGGATACACCAGGTCCGGCCGGGAACAAAAAGCAACATCAGTACAAGTCCTGGTAATAAGGTTACCGAGATCTGAGGCCTGCTTCATTCCCAGAAAAAGTGCGCACATTTTGTGCGATTTGGATCAATTAGGAGTCATATCGCATAGTGTTTGCATACGTCGTGAAACACAGTTGGTTTAAATCACCGGACTATGCTATTGCCGTGGTGAAGCAGTTCTCCGAGTTCACACTGTACTTGTCCGTTTCATTTTGAAATAAGTTACGTGTGATTCGCAAAATCAAAAAGTGCAAAAATCACAAACGAAACCTATCCGAATCCCCTCAACATCCAATACAACACCTACTTAATAGTAGCAGCATATACTGACCCGGTTTGGTGACCTCCAATATTGTGGTAACCGACAACACGATTGCAAATGTGTTCTTCGCAAACGATAATTGCATTCGATGTGTTTTCGATGATGTCTAGCGTAGGACATGATATTATCAGACATAGTTATGTGTGAAACTCGGCGAAGACACATTACCGATTCATTAACGTCACTGAATATAGTATCATGAATATAGTACTGAATATAGTATCATGCCGACCGAGCTTAAGAGAATTGATTCAGTCTGCCACACCCGGATCGCGGTCGGGAAAATTCAACAGGCTTTTCAGTCCTTCAGATCAAATTCGCTCCTTCAGATAACGTGAAATTTAAGTACCTTTCGATCCTTGTTCATTCATTTCACCATTAGACACAACCCACATTTTGAGCGAGAACGATGTCGAGCTTCGGTACATCCGCCGCGACGTCCGCCTACGTAATGACACCGCCTGACGCTGGCACGGCCTGCCATTGGCACAGTCTGCTATTGGCACAGCCCGCCACTGACGCAGCCTGCTATTGGCACAGCCTGACAGGCACAGTACACCACGCCGCACAGCCAAGTAATGGCATCCGTTCTGCAGCAATGCCATTACCATGGTATGCATGACAGCATCGTATGAGAGTGTCTGCTACCACTGCACGTTCGACACTGCAGTCATACCACGCCGGAAACACGCACCGCATCATATCGTATACCACGTCACAATCACACATCCACCGCATCACATACCACGTCGCACTCACTCACCGCGCCACATACCACGTCACAATCACATCACGTATCACCGCATAACATACCACATATCGCGTCACAATCACATCACATACCACCGCATAACATACCACGTATCAAATCACAATCACATCACATACCGCCGCATAACATACTCACATATCACGTCACAATCACATCACATACCACCGCATAACATACCACATATCACGTCGCAATCACATCACATATCACCAGTGACATACCACATTCACGCTACAATCATCCACCACACCACACACCATGTGACAATCACGAACCACACACTCTGCTCGACCATCACGAAACACGGCGCACGGCGATCGTCCCTGGCCGGAAAATCGGCGAAGCGGCGGAAAATCAGCATCCGCTCCACCGAATCATCAAACGCCGTCGACAGACACGGGCGGTGGCCGCCGGACGCGTCCGTCGGCGGCTGCTGAGCTCCGGTCACAGTCCAGCCGAAGTGGACACGTTTCGACACAGAAGCCGTACGCCAGAGGGTCGCCTCTTGGCAAACCGAAGGACCGTCGATGGCGGCTAGTGATGACAAACGGATAATACTGCCGCCATGCAAAGAGACCAGTTGATGTACGATCTACTGCGACACTCAAATATGCCCAGACATAACGTTCCTAGTTCGGGGATATCCACATCTACCGTAGGACAGATTTGTAAAATAGTTTGTTCTGTGCCATGCATGTAAGGGAAAATGACGCCACCCACTTTACCGTCATCAACACGAGATTAGGTGCATGACCCGGCAGCTGAAATCTGCTGCCGAGTACCAGACGCTATCTCCAAAGTCTCAAGCATTGCCCACTCGGCACCCGGACATTACCCACTCGGCCCACGGATATTACCCACTCGACTCACGGACGCTACCCACCCACGAGTCCCAGACCACAAGCCGTCCAGTCCCGATGTCACGATAGCGCGTGCGCTCGCGACGACGCCCCACGCCGCGTCCAAGAGACGCCACACACCACGCCCCAGAGACGCCCCACACCACGCCCCAGAGACGCCACGCACTACGCCCCAGAGACGCCCCACACCACGCCCCAGAGACGCCACGCACCACGCCCCAGAGACGCCACACACCACGCCCCAGAGACGCCACACACCACGCCCCAGAGACGCCCCACACCACGCCCAAGAGACGCCCCACACCACGCCCCAGAGACGCCCCACACCACGCCCCAGAGACGCCACACACCACGCCCCAGAGACGCCCCACACCACACCCCAGAGACGCCCCACACCACGCCCCAGAGACGCCACACACCACGTCCCAGAGACGCCACACACCACGTCCGAGAGACGCCCCACACCACGCCCCAGAGACGCCCCACACCACGCCCGAGAGACGCCACACACCACGCCCCAGAGACGCCACACACCACGCCCCAGAGACGCCGCCCGCCGCGTCCGAGAGACGGCGCACACCCTGTCGTTATCTTATCGACAGCCGATAGTTTACGCGGCCACTGCAGCTGTACAGCTTACAACACCGGCCGAAAGGGTGGACCGGGGTGCAAGGCCACAGACGCAGATGATCTGCGGCACCAACCTCTGCATATCGACTGGTATTTCTGGGCGCATAGAAGGTAGAGAACAAAGGCTCTGCATTTCCTTTTTGTCATCAGAATCGATTATTTAAATGGGCATTTGTAGAATTAGGGTGACGATCTCAGTGTTTCATGTATTTATCTTGTACATGGTGCATAAATGCAATCACAACATGTAAGCTATATCCCAAATTCCCAAAGCAATATAGAGAAGTGGGAAAATGGAATTTGCTTTTGCTTCTCTGGTGACAGGTGAGAAAACGTGGTGGTCATAATGCCTTACAAGACAGCTTTTATGCTTGTATTGTATTCAGTCGGGTTTCCGGGTACATATCCTATGATAGTCAAGCGTCAATTAATGTTTGCTCCGCCTACATGCTCCCAATCTGTCTGTAACTTGGACATGAGGGCAGCAGCAGTAAAGGATTATACCGCGACAGAACGTAAAGCTCGTTCATCCAACTTCAGGAGACCGGACGCGGTGAAGAGCACCAAGAATGAGTGCTTGTCCAGGGTGATGAGTACCCAGAATAAGTGCGTGCCCACATCCGAAATTAGTTTTTCCCAGAGTAAAGCACTGTCATGAACTTTATCCTTTTGTGTAGAATGGAGGGGAGGGTGGTGATGTAAAAAAAAGTCAACTGATGTCTTACAAATGTGGAAACGCATGTGAATAATACCCATTGATGAATTACATTCAATGACATTGTCAATTGTTTGGCGATGGTGCTGTTAGTAGCGCATCTGCTGCCTTTACCAGCCACAAGTGCCGCTCCCGGAAGCCAGAGACACTTCTAAAGATACACACCCCACTCATAGCTTGTAGCAAGAAAGCAAAAAGGGCAGCCAATGATGTCAGACACAATTGGCATTAAGTGCGGGTCTCCACTTCAATCTAAGAATCTCAGGACGCTAAAGCGAAGAGTACCCGGAGAATGAGTGCTTGCCCAGGGTGAAGAGTACCCACTATGGGTGGTCGTTTAGGGTGAAGAGTACCAAGAATTAATTTTTGCCCAGGGTGAAGAACGCCCGGAATGACTGTTCGACCAGGGTAAAGAGGACCAGAAATTAGTTCTTTCCCCAGTGTTAAGAGTACTCGGAATGGAGATGGGGATGACCGAATGGTTAAGGTGTTGAGCTCTGGGTACCAAAGGTCCCGGGTTCAACAATCGCACCACTCGGGACATTTCCCATCATCATCAGCATTTCATATCATGCACACAGTGTGTGGATAACCATCCAATCAACAAAATGAGTGCCCAGGATGAACGCTCGCCCAGGTGAAGAGTATCCCGGAGGAGCGTTTGCCCCGACACGTGAACTACCGCAGCCGACTTGCTGCCAGCCAGCGACATTTCAGTTGAAACAACAAATGAACGATTGCGGACGACTTACAGCATCACCTTCACGCTCCGAAGCGACCAAACTCCACCCGCAAGACCCAACAGAGTGCACCGGCTCGGCAGCCGCGTCGCCACACCGCCGACAACGGCACCCGCGGCAGCAAGGCACACCGAAAGCGCAACCGGGTGGCTCCTGCTCGGCCATCTGGCTCCGCAGGAGCCGAGCCTCCTCGGTGCAGCGCTCGCCACACGAGAGCCCGCGCCGGAGCCGATCGTGGGTCCGGGGTTGGCGGACGACTGCCCACGAGCATTGCCTGTAGTCGATGCGCCCCTAAACTCCAATAACCAACCAACCGAGCATCACCTGTGCGGCACTCCCGAGTCGGAGAGGCAGAGGTTGGTCCAGACTAGCGTCACCAGTGCGTCCTCCTCGCACAGCTTGCCATCTGGCGGCAGCTCTATGCAGTACAGCTTCTCCGTGTCGCCGATGGTCCACACGGCGTCGGCGTCTGCCAAGGGGGCGGGGCTTAGTCGCCAACCGTGCTCGCGCGCCAGAACAACGCCAGCTCACAGCTGGCCAGTCGGCACATCGTCGGCTCATCATCATGGTGAAGCGGTTGTGGGGCGAAGGCATCATTTCATTATCATAGTGTAAAAATTAGAAGGGAAGATGAGACAAATCAAGCATCGGTGGACAACCGCGTCACGTGTTTCTCACCGATTGCCACCAGAGTGTAAGCATTTCTTACCAGCGAGCATCCGTGTGCAAGCGCTCCTCACCAGTGAGCGTCAGAGTGAGGCGGTTTCTCACCGGTGAGTGTCTGTATGAGGGGGTTTCTTAATGTGTGTGTACGATGGCATGTGTGCGATGGGGCTCCCACCGGTGAGAGTCGGTATAGGGGATTTCTCACGGTCGATCGTCTGTGTGAGGGGTTTCTCATGGGTCGGCGTACTGTTAAGGGGGCTTCTCACCGGCCAGCGTCTATGCGGGGGCATCTCACCGGCCAGCGTCTATGCGGGGACATCTCACCGGCCAGCGTCTATGCGGGGGCTTCTCACCGGCCAGTGTCTATGCGGGGCATCTCACCGTGCAGCGTCTATGCGGGGCATCTCACCGGCCAGCGTCTATGCGGGGGCATCTCACCGGTCAGCGTCTATGCGGGGGCTTCTCACCGGCCAGTGTCTATGCGGGGCATCTCACCGGGCAGCGTCTATGCGAGACATCTCACCGGCCAGCGTCTATGCGAGACATCTCACCGGCCAGCGTCTATGCGAGACATCTCACCGGCCAGCGTCTATGCGGGGGCATCTCACCGGCCAGCGTCTATGCGGGGGCATCTCACCGGTGAGCGCCTACGCGGGGGTTTCTCACCGGTCAGCGTCTGCGTGAAGCCCGTGTCGTCCAGCTGACAGAGTAGGAGACGGCCCGCCTCCAGACCCGTGTCGGCGGCTATCACCGCCTTGAAGTCGGCCACGGAAGAGCCGGACTCCACGCTGAATCCCATCCGAACCTGCCGGCCAGATCATGTTACGTCAGGTCACGTCAGGTCAAGTAAGTGCAGTGATAAATTATTCGTCAAATAGGGTGGAAAATACCACTTGCTGGACACTCAGTCGACATCCTTCTCCAAGAAGTATCGACATCTTGCTCCATGATGGATACTTATAAGGTCTTCGTGCCTTTCTAGCGGTATCTTGCTTATAATTATAATGTCAATGCTCCTAATAAGGAATAGTGACACACGGACATTCCGCAACGTAATTTTGGGTTAAGGGATTAACTATATGATATTGTTATGGTACCAAATTATAGCATAGGTAATTTTCTACCTGTCATGAATACAGCTTTTACTAAATTATGAATATCAAAGCAAATGACAAATGTACAGTCATAAGTACCTACACCAGTGGCTCAAATTTGAGCCTGAAAAAAAAACATCAAAAGCGCTTTAGTTCACACTAATTTCTTGGCAAATTTTGACATCCTGTGCCCGTTTCGACATCTCACACCTAACGAAAAACCAATATTTTAACCCTGAGTAAGTGGCATTGTCACCCCAGCTCTACAGACCCTACACCAAACCCCACCCGACCCTGCCGGTCAGGTCAGGTCAGGTCAAATCATGGGTAGTACCTCCCCAGCTCTACAGACCCTACACCGAACCCAACTCGAACATGCCGGTCAGGTCGGGTCAGTGACAGGAGCAATACATTCCACGGCTTTGCAGACTACAGCTCTACACTGAGCCCTACCAAACCCTGTCGGTCAGGTCAGGTCAGGTCAGGTCAGGTCAGGTCAGGTCAGGTCAGGTCAGGTCAGTGACGGGGGCAGTACCTCTCCAGCTCTACACTGAACCCCACCCGAACCTGCCGGCCTGGTGAGGTCAGACCAGTGAAAAGGTCAGCACCACCAAGGCACCGCAGACGGCATTGAACCCACGCCCACGGTTGAACAGGAAATCTTGCGGTGAGTCGGGAAATACCCAGGGGTCAGATGATGCAACCATCTGGCAGGGGAAGCGGAAAGGGAGGGGTATGCGGAGTGCCATCCAGCCCCCGGCTCAGCTGGCCATGCGAGCACACGCAATATCGCAAATGTGTGCCACCAGAACATTGTCTGACTCTTCCGCGAGTCCTGGCGGATCGGCTATTGGTGGCGGCTGCTGGTGGATCGGCTATTCGGGATGGTGGATACATCGATTGCGGCAATCTTTTCAGGCACACGGGGACGTAGACTTGTCACCTTCCTTGCCGGCTAACGCCTGGAAAGATGGCATTCATACGGCAATGTGCGTATCACCGACATCTACTAGGATGCTATATCAGCGTCGAATTAACGAACTTCAACAGCAAATGGAAACAACCAACATATACGGCCCTCCCACAAGTAGCAATTGGTGTAAAACGTCATGTCTAAGAAACGTCCATAGCGCATACAGCTTCCACGGGCTACTGTAACTTCGAGACAATTTACTGCCGGCACAACCATCTGCCACGGCATAACTCGCAGGTAATCGAGTCGACGCGAAGCGGCACCAGCGAAGCGCACCAGTAGAGCGACGTCAACGAAGCAGCGCCAGCGGCACCATCTGCCGCACCCCCTCCCCCCCCCTTCCTCCCCACCTGACACCGGCACGGCCCGCCCGTCCCGAATGCCAGACCACGTCGGCGGACAGCATCGGTGGATGGCCACTATCTTGGCGCCGCGCAGGGTGTGTGTGTGGCCAGGCCGAGGTAGACACACACGGACACAGACACAGACACAGACACAGACACAGACACAGACAATAGAGACAGACAACAGAGACAGACAACAGAGACAGGCAACAGAGACAGACAACAGAGACAGACAACAGAGACAGACAACAGAGACAGACAGACAGACAACAGAGACAGACAACAGAGACAGAGACAGACAACAGAGACAGAGACAGAGACAGAGACAGAGACAGAGACAGACAACAGACAGGCAGACAGGAGACAGAGACAGGCAGACAGGCAGACAGGCAGGCAGACAGGCAGGAGGCAGGCAGACAGACAGACAGACAGACAGACAGACAGACAGACAGACAGCAGACAGACAGACAGACAGACAGACAGACAGACAGACAGACAGACAGACAGACAGACAGACAGACAGACAGACAGAAGACAGACAGACAGACAGACAGACAGACAGACAGACAGACAGACAGACAAGACAGACAGACAGACAGACGGACAGACAGACAGAGACAGACAGACAGACAGACAGACAGACAGACAGACAGACAGACAGACAGACAGACAGACAGACAGACAGACAGACGGACAGACAGACAGACAGACAGACAGACAGACAGACAGACAGACAGACAGACAGACAGACAGACAGACAGACAGACAGACAGACAGAACAGACAGACAGACAGACAGACAGACAGACAGACAGACAGACAGACAGACAGACAGACAGACAGACAGACAGACAGACAGACAGACAGACAGACAGACAGACAGACAGACAGACAGACAGACAGACAGACAGACAGACAGACAGACAGACAGACAGACAGACAGACAGACAGACAGACAGACAGACAGACAGACAGACACACACATACACAGACAGTGAGCGCGTCGGCTGCCACAGGAGGCCGGCGCGGTATGTCGGACCACGGCGCGCCTCTCGTGTAATGCGGCGCACGGGCGGCGATTTGGCCGCACGCGCCGGCTGACCCCAGCAGGCCGGGCCGAGGCGACACGCAACTGGCGGCCGGCCGTCACTTCTGTGACGTGACGGCAGTGGGTGGCCCGGCTATTCTGGCGGCTGCAGGGCGCGCCGGCCGACGCCGACGGCACAGCTGACGGCCACCGGACGCCGATGTGCGCGCGCTGCTGCTATTCTATGCCGTGCCGTTATTCTGTGCCGTGCTATTATTATATGTCGTGTGCCACGTGTACGTCAGCCCGCCGGTGTTACATGGAGCACCTTTTCGCCGATTGCCTACTGGGGACGCAGTCATATGTTCTGCCTTAGTGCTATTTTGCATGTGTCGTTTTTTTCCCGTTCAAGTTGAAGTTCTACGTTTCAGGACCTTGCCGGGATCAGCGCGATTTGTACGTAAATGGGCGGTAAATGGATGGCAAACGGATGGTAAATATCGAGACCTACCCACTCTTGTTCTATTATATTCCCTTGTAGCATAGCATGCCTTATCCTGTTGCGTAATATTCTTACCACATTACAATATATCTAAACCAATCCTCCCACATCCCACCCCAATCCATGCCAGCTCATCCAATCCTATCCCACCATACCTTTTCTTTCTCATACGCCATACTGATGTATCCATAACCGTCTATACCCTCATTCTATACCGCCTACTAACCGTCGTCTATACCGTTTACTAACAGTCATTTCTTCTCACGCAATATATCCATAACCTACTATAATCAGCTGCTATATCCCAGAATATAGAAACCATAACCAGAGGATAACAAGATATGCAATGGCCAAATATGGTCATTGCAAATTTTTTCATTCGGACAGATATGGTCAGGTCGAATAGCGTTAAAAACCTGCATACTTGTACTTCAATCCATGAATTGTCATTCAAGTCCTCATACTAGTACTGCAGCTAAGCAGACAAACATGCGTATTCCATATTGGTACGCACTCAGGTACATATTTTAGTGCAGTTCTTAATGAAGTACTGCGATCGTCGGTCGACGTTCTCGTAAATAAACGACCAACGAAACTGTTGACTGGTCGAGAATATCTTCCCACGCTCACTGGGTCAACAGCAAACATCACAGATGGTGGTTAGCTAGTTATTAGGGCTTTAGGGCGCATCAACTGCAGTGGTTATACAGCGCCCATACATCACATCTGCCAATTGGCTCGTGCACACAGTCACTAAGTCGCTGATTGGCGGGTCCGTACCTCACGCAGCCGGCGATTGGCGGATCCGTACCTGACGAGACTGGCGATTGGCCTATCAGTGCCTGACGTGGCTGGCGATTGGTGGATGCGCACCTGACGCAGCTACTGATTGGCTGATCAGTACCTGACGCGGCTGCTGATTGGCGGATCCGTACCTGACGCGGCTGCTGATTGGCGTAGACGAGCGTGACGATCAGCGGCCGCAGCTGACGCTGCAGGATCGGCACGCTGACGCAGAGGAAAGGGTCGAACGTGTTGCTCTCCTTCCGACAGTTGGGGCAGCGCAGAGACGACCTGCAAGGTCACATCAGACACTGGTCGGTCGCACAAGGGCCACGTGCAGGTCACACAGGTCACGTGAGCGCTACACAAACGTCAAAGTCTGATCAACCGTCAAGAACGTCGGGTTCCTTTGCAAGAACAAGAACGTTGGGTTCTTTTGCGATGCATTCAGCGGTAGATTGCCGCTCCACTGGTTGGAAAGACCGACACTCACGTGGAACGGTCGGCCCCACTCTAATGATTGTTCCACTTTCCACGGGATCGAGAGTTGCCGACCCAACACTGTCAACACGTCAGTTAGCACTGATATACACGTCAGCGAACACTGCTACACACGTCAGCCAGCACCTGCACACGTCAGTCTACACTGCTACACACGTCAGATGACGGTTACATCGTGTCGGGTAGGCCAACAATGTCATGTTTTAATCCAATAAAGTCAAGGCTCTTGACGCCAGACCATTTATTTGCTAAATGAAAGATCATACCCAGACAGCAATCATCAATCAGATTGTATAGAACATAGATTTAATTTTGTTTCATAATCAAATTGTTTAGAACAACGTTCTAAACAGTTTGATTAGAACATCACCGTTCTAATCACATTGTTTAGAACGTTGGTCATTCGCGTCCATTGTTTAGAGCGTAATAATTGGAGCATCGCGTGCCAACTGCCCGAGAAATCGCTTTTGTAATTGTCCACCCGGGCTGACCTAACTAAGCTCCGGCACCTGGTGTTCTGGGTACAGAAATCCGCCACAATGGCTGACTCACCGCCGCGTCCGCCCGAGACCGGCTGGACCCGGAGACGGGGGGACGGAGGGGGACGGGGCAGGGGGACGGGGCAGGGGGACGGACACAGCACACGCCGCGTCAGAGTGCGACCCCAGAGACTCGGCACCGGCAAGCGCCGACCCGGCGCAAAAGACCACTCCCGAAACAATAGCCGACCGTGCGGCGAGCCAGCGCCAGCACCAGCACCAGCACCGGCACCAGCACCAGCGCCAGCGCCAGCACCAGCACCGGCGCCAGCACCAGCGCCAGCACCAGCCCCGGCACCAGCGCCAGCGTTGGCACCAGCATCAGCGCCAGCACCAGCGCCAGCACCAGCCCCGGCACCAGCACCAGCACCAGCACCGGCGCCGGCACCAGCACCGGCGCCAGCACCAGCGCCAGCGCTGGCACCAGCACCAGCGCCAACACCAGCCCCGGCACCAGCCCCGGCACCAGCACCAGCGCCAGCACCAGCGCCAGCGCCGATGGCAAGGTGCGCGACACGCACCGACTGCGCCGCTTCCGGCCGGTAATGATGGCTCGGCTCTCCGGCACAATACGACGCCGGAGCACCGCCCACCAGCCGGAAACCCCCGACCCTACCGCCCCCCCCCCGCCTGCAGCGAGGCCGCCGCCACCCACGCCGTGGCCTGTGCAACACGAAACTCGACAAGCCGTCTCACCGCCATGGGAGTGCAGGGGAGGCCGTGTGTGCCCGCCCACACCAGCATGCCAGTGCAGCGTGTGGGTGGGATATAATCCAGCGGGTACAATTCAGTGCACACCGATTCCACCTGACAATCCTGACGACAATAACAGTCTGAATGTTACGAAGGGAGCCCGTGTATAGTACACGCCGATTCCATCTGACAATCCTGACGACAATAACAGTCTGAATGCCTATAGTAACGATTCCATCACAACTCGGCATAATAGTGAGCGTGAGATTCCACCTGACAATCCTGACGACAGTAATAGTCTGAATGTTACGAAGGGAGCCCGTGTATAGTACACGCCGATTCCATCTGACAATCCTGACGACAATAACAGTCTGAATGTTACGAAGGGAGCCCGTGTATAGTACACGCCGATTCCATCTGACAATCCTGACGACAGTAATAGTCTGAATGCCATGGAGGGAGTCCGTGTATAGTACACGCCGATTCCACCCGACACACCTGACGAGGGTAACTAGTTCGAACGTCACCAACAACACACATGCATCAGAAGCGCGGATGTTGAGCCGTGGGGTCCGGCATGCATCTCTCGCTCGTGGAAACGTAACCTATTTTGGAAGAACGCAAAGCTGGGTTATATTTGGAAGCCGTCCTTAAGCAGCGTTTCATACAAGTGCACAATTTCCAATAACATCGCTGGCACCCACATATAGATATGTGTCGCTTAGGTATATATATACATATATATATATATATATATATATATATATATATATATATATATATATATATATATATATATATATATATAGATACATTGAATGAAGATCCATGGTGGGGGCGAGGAACCAAAGGCAGTACAGAAAAATACTCGAATTTCGCCAATCTTCGTAGATGCATGAAAGAAGGCATTCAACGTGGCCACAGCTCTTCAATCCAAAGGTCGAAACACTCTTCTGCTAAGTGTTGGTCTTCACGTAAACTGCCGCGTTTCAGGACTTTGGTGGAGCCACACGTATTACTAGCGCAAACTAGCGTCGTCAGCACTCGAGCATCGTGTTTGTGTTCCGTCCCGCCCACTGCCAGTGAGGGAGGGTATGTATGTATGTATGTGTGTGTGTGACCAACAGCTGCAGCAGCAATGTCAGCACCGTGCAGCAGTGAGACAGGTGAGGCATATCTGCAGCTCTAACTAGCTAGATAGTTGTTTGGGATTTCGTTAGTTGTTTGGGCGCCGACGCCACCGTCAGTGGCGGGAGCTGACACCGTCAGTGGTAGGAGCTGACACCGTCAATGGCGGGAGCCGACACCGTCAGTGGCGGGAGCCGACACCGTCAGTGGCGGGAGCCGACACCGTCAGTGGCGGGAGCCGACACCGTCAGTGGCGGGAGCCGACACCGTCAGTGGCGGGAGCCGACACCGTCAGTGGCGGGAGCCGACACAGTCAGTGGTGGGAGCCGACACCGTCAGTGGCGGGAGCCGACACCGTCAGTGGCGGGAGCCGACACCGTCAGTGGCGGGAGCCGACACCGTCAGTGGCGGGAGCCGACACCGTCAGTGGCGGGAGCCGACACCGTCAGTGGCGGGAGCCGACAC
Organism: Imbricaverruca yamaguchii; assembly: GCA_034440575.1. NCBI lineage: Eukaryota > Metazoa > Arthropoda > Thecostraca > Neoverrucidae > Imbricaverruca > Imbricaverruca yamaguchii. The sequence goes on from JAOTOL010000926.1 coordinate 136,202, forward strand.
CGAGTGGGGCGCACCGTCAGTGGCGGGAGCCGACACCGTCAGTGGCGGGAGCCGACACCGTCAGTGGCGGGAGCAGCCGACACCGTCAGTGGCGGGAGCCGACACCGTCAGTGGCGGGAGCCGACACCGTCAGTGGCGGGAGCCGACACCGTCAGTGGCGGGAGCCGACACCGTCAGTGGCGGGAGCCGACACCGTCAGTGGCGGGAGCCGGCACCGTCAGTGGCGGAGCCGACACCGTCAGCCGACACCGTCGTGGCGGGAGCCGACACCGTCAGTGGCGGGAGCCGACACCGTCAGTGGCGGGAGCCGACACCGTCAGTGGCGGGAGCCGACACCGTCAGTGGCGGGGCCGACACCGTCAGTGGCGGGAGCCGACACCGTCAGGGTGGCGGAGCCGACACCGTAAGTCAGTGGCGGGAGCCGACACCGTCAGTGGCGGGAGCCGACACCGTCAGTGGCGGGAGCCGACACCGTCAGTGGCGGGAGCCGACACCGTCAGTGGCGGGAGCCGACACCGTCAGTGGCGGGAGCCGACACCGTCAGTGGCGGGAGCCGACACCGTCAGTGGTGGGAGCCGACACCGTCAGTGGCGGGAGCCGACACCGTCAGCGGCGCCATGACGTGAGTCGTCACGGCCACGAGACCCGACCACGGGCGACACTCGTGACCGACGTGCCCGAATCGGCCGGCCGTATCGTCCGTGCCGGCCGCCTTATCGTGAGGACGGCCGGCGGTCTCGGGTTGACACGCTTGCAGCCCCACTGCAAGCGTGGCAGTCTGCCAAACTGATCTGGGTAGCCAACTTGGAGCCTCATTTGGCAATGGACATACGCCAGATGCTTTTCAACTATGAATAACGTGGCCTCAAACTATGCAAACCATGACATGTATGCAAGATGTGAGGGGAGGTGAAGCAGTGCTGCGATTAGCTGGAAGCCCACTTTTTTCAAGGAGATGAAATGTTCTGAGCAAGACTGATTGACAAACCTGATCAGAAGGTTATGTATGCCACACCAAAAGAAAATGTTAACTTTTCCTTTTGACTTTGCTTTCAATTCTGAACTTATATTATGCATGACTCATATATTTCATTGGCAATTACATTTCAGAAAGGAATGCTGATCATATAAATGGGCACACCTAGAAATGGTTATCTATAAGAGGAGCAAATATCTACTTTTTCACCCAACTTATCTGTAAGGGAACCCTTTAGTTATTTAGGCTCTAGGGTGCTTTGATCATGTAAGTGAACCCAGTACACCTATCATATCCACACCATCTTCCATCATTCCTGGGACAAAACTAAGATTCATTGTACCATCCAAACCCATGACACAGTAGGGTTTCCCATATGAGGAAACTGTATGCATGTCTTGAAGCTCATTAGTTGACTGAATTATAGCTTGGTCAGCCTACTCTGTGGAATGCCTATGCAGCTGCATATCGAAACAGGTGAACAGTGTTTTGTCAGAGATGGGAGAGTCCTGGGACCATATTTCCATAGGGAGACTGCATACAGTATGGCTGGAATGTTCCTATTGATGAATAAAACCTCATTATGCAATCTATTTCTACCTCACAGGATAACAAATAGCCTTGCATGTTGAAACTCAGCTGGAAAAAAAATATGGAAGGCCAGGGTATAACTTCATGAAGAAAGGATTTCTTATTTTGCATAAGAAAGTACTGCAGACATATCAACTGAATTGATATTTATATTTCTACCTCACAGGATGACAAATCACCTTGCATGCTGAAAAACCCAGCTGGAAAAAAAATGGATGGTCAAGATATAATTTCATGAAGAAAGGTTTTCTATATTGCATAAGAAAGTATTGCCAACATATCAACTGAATTGCTATTAAGATTTTTCACATTCGCATATTTACACCTGCAAGTCCTATGTACACAGTACTGCTGCAGATCGGATCAGATGTACCATTGTACTGCAGATCATAATCATACCTGAACTGAGCCTGGAAAACATCCTGGACAAAGCTAGCATTGCAGCGGAGGTGATTTGCCAGAGTTTCAGCAGCTATTACTTCATCAGGTCTCCCTGAAGATCCCTGGAATAGGACAGTATGAATTGAGCAGAAGCACATGTAGCACACATATGAATAGGCACAAATAGATACCAGTATTTTGTAGTGTGTTCAAATAGAGAAATATGTGTGAAAAGGCATGGAATGAAGCATAATCTGCATTTTAAGCAAACATCCTTGTAATTATTTACATCCTTCACAATTATAAATCAATTGCATCATACAAATCTTGATGCAACTGGCAGTGATTCCCCAAGAAATCTTGGGAATGCAGCTGGGCAACTACACAGAGCAATTATTGTATACTGGAACTACATATAGGAAATGTGCAAAAACAAACATTTTGATTACATTTGTGACTTACAAGAAAATGTTTATATAGCACCTTATGCCAAACTGAATGAATTTGCATGCACCAATATATTGTATGCCTCCACCATCAGTTTTACTGCTGGCTCTGTCAAAGCCAGCACAATAAGTAAAATTGATTATCTACAATAGCAACAATGATAAGCAAACCAGTTATGTGAGTAGAATGCTGGCTGAAGCATTAAAAAAGATGATAAAATAAATCAGCACAGTTGGTTATTTGGTCTCTAGACTATTTTTATGCAGGTATCTACTCCAATGCATACATGGTAAAAGTGGATGAAAGTTTGCTGATAATTCAGTTGTCAAAAAATGAGAAGCACCAACTTAACACCATACCTTGATTTTCCTGTACTTCCTTTTGGTTGCAGTGTTCAGATCCTCATGAACTTTGTCCAGGAGCCACATGAGAAATTCTTGAGCATCATGCTGCTCATTTCCACGGAAGTGGGTGCCATATTTCTCCACATATGATTTGAACTGGGATGACACCTCTGAATTGTACTGCCTGGACCATATGGACTTCAAGGTCATGGCAAGCTGTTCAGTCACTTCTCCCCGAGTGCCAAATCTCTTCGCATTTGCACGAGTCCGCCTGCAGAGATCTGCCCTATACTGGCCTGTCACAAAATACTCAGCTAAAACATCTGTGTTGCTAAGACACTGCAGTACTGCATTGATGAAGCATGTATTCCCATGATTGTTGAGACCAACCACACCTGGAATTTCTTCTGCTCCATACTGCACATATTCACATCCTTCATCAACTCTTGAGCTCTCATACTTTCTGGAGTTCTTGTCCCTTGGAAGGGTAGTCACAGTCCTTACCACCCTGTCAATGAAGTTGCTAAATCCTCGAATGGATGGCCTTCTGCGTAGCTTTGGAAGCTCTGACTTCAATTCTGTATTTCCTTCCATTTTTGCCAGTGTAGCACTCTTTTGGCTATCTCTGGTGTTCATGCGGTTCAGCACATCACTCATATTGTAACGAGGTAGTGTGAATGTTTGATGTGGAGATAATACCCCTTCTGGAGCATCCACACACACTTCTGTCATGTTATGAGACGACGATTTCGACGCAGCTGTTCAATTGAAACTTCTCTTTACAGTAAGGGATTTATCTTGATCGCCTTGCATCCACAGAAAACACCAACCACAAAATAGCATGACAAACTAATAGCGAATTACACCATTCACAGCTAACGAAAATTGTGAACCACGCCCATATTCACCGACGACCGACGATCCACCTCGTCTACAACTACATGGAACACACCCACAAACAAAACTAGATCATTAGAGGTGGGCAGATGGCACACTTAAAAACAGAATATGTAAGAACTTACTTTTTATGGGAAGAGTGTAAAGACCATCGACTATTGTGATATTCTACGCTTTTTATTTGAGAAATTGTAGTATCTGTGACAAGGAAAAATATTATAATTATCTCGGTAACTTTCTGACGTAACCTCATCCTCATGAATGCGTGTACTTCATATGCTATTGGATGTTTCTCATCTACCGGAACCATCCAGACCGTCTCTATTCTAAAGACAAAAATGAGCATGTGTCGAGAAATGTTCCTACTATATATTATATACTATCTTGTAGATTAATATAATACTTGCTAAAATCGTCTCCGTGCGTATTTACATTCAACTGCTTAAGGAAAATTCAAAGCTCAGTGACAGTTTCCAGAATGCAGCGGCAAGTCCCATGCGTAGGAATGCGGGGGGGGCAGGGGCTATGTGCCTCCTCCACTTTTCATGAGTTTCACATTATTGCTATGGCGAGGAATTGTAAGAATCAACTTCAAAATGGGCTTCGCTCCCCCATACTATTTGAGACGTTTCTACGCTTCTGGTGAATCCAAAAATTAGTCAAATGAGCCATGGCTAATGTGTTGTGCTCCTGGAATTTAGTGCTTACGTCTACATATCCGGGCTGAGGCCCACCTCCCTAGCTTACAACACCGCAGAACACTCCACCTAGTTAGGTACCACTTTCTGACCACAATGCAGCACAACCACCCTGCCACTCTCACACTCTCTATAACCTCGCACTCACCAAACCCCACCCCACCCAACCCCCACCCCCGTTCGGTGTACTTATAATATAAATAAACATAATATTGTCATACATCTGAACCATGACCTACCACTAACATCGAAATTCTCCAAGATAAGCCTGACAAATTTCTCCCCTTGCTCCTATTTTGGAAACATCAAATACCCCAAGCTGGAGTATCTCTTGCGGCAAAACAAAGCATTACTTTCCCTCATCGAAACTTAATTGACATTTTCGAACATCCAGCGTTCCACCCCCAACATGCATACTTTTGCACTGACGACTTCCGTTCCACAGACGATAGGGCCGCCTCCTGATGCGGTGGGCCGACACTGGCCAAACAAAATTAACACCACACTGTTCGGCCTACACGGCAGCGTTAGTGGCAATCCTAACCTGTCTACAACGCACTATTCAACACATCACTACAACCATCATCATGGGTGTAGCCAGTGGGGCTGAGGGGACATGTCCCCCTCCGAATTTCTGAAGTGTTGATTTGTCCCCTCCAGCTTCTTTCGTGCCGACGAGTTCACCAGAGGCGTATTTGTATTGGCATTGGCATTCAGCGACGGATTCATGATCCCTCGAGTCAATTACCACGAATGTTTCTGCTTGCACTGAACACGCAGGAAACAACTACGCAGGCTTCACATTACCACGTGAATGGTATAGGCTCAACGCAAGCCAGTTGCTTCGGTAGTCTCCTATCTTTTCCGTTTTCACCAAAACCTGCCAAATATCGCCACAGGCAGTAACCCGTGATGAACCATAGTGTGACATTTCAAACCGACACATGCCAAAGTTAAACTTCAAGTTCGCGCGGTTCGGTTGCTGTCGCTTCAAATTCCAGCAAATGAGCGTCATTCGATGTGAGTTGTTATGCAGTATCAGAAAGCTAAGAAAGCAAGTTGCTGTTTATGGGCAAAGGTCGAGCTGGTCCTTCGGTCGCCTGAATGTTTTTTTTATCGTTTTCGCTGAAACCTTTCCAAATGTGTTATCAAGCGAGAGCCAGCGGTGAACACTCGAGTGTTAACCGCTTTCAAACCGGGAAAGGTCAAAGGTTGGATTTATTCTTATATGGCCTCGCGTTTCATCGCTATGGCTTCAATTTGCAGAAAATAAATGCCATTCGACGTCGCTTGTTGTGCGATGCCAGAAAATTGATAATTCGCAATAATCTCGACGGTTTAAAATTCAAGCTGATTTCTACGGTCGCCTCGCATATTTTTTTTTCGTGGGGGGATGTTTGCCAAAGCATATCCAGATCCACTATCAAGCGATAGCCCATGGCAAACCTTCGAGTAACATTTTGAATCCGGGATATGCCAAGGTCAAACTTTAAGGTCAAAGACTAATTTTAATTTTTCGAAGTCCTCGAAGCGACTCGCCTCTATGGTTCAGTTTGCATCAAGTGGGTGTCATTCGACTCGGCTTGTGCTGTATCATAATGCTACTAAATCGAACTAATTTTAAAGGTCAAAGGTCAAACCGATTTATTCGGTCGCCTCGCATTTTTTCTTCCTACTTTTCTTCCCACATCTGGTATCAAGCAACCTCGTGGTGAACCTCGTGGTGAACCGGGACATGTCAATGTCAAACCACAACATCGAAGTCTAGCTTAAATTGCTCGAAGTCATCGCACCTCGTCGCTGTCTTCAATTTTCATATCACGAGGGTGTAATTCAACGTGCCGTGAGGTACTCTAGCGAACCGTTCAGAAATAATATTAATTTGCAAAGGCAAAGGTCGAACTCATTTCATCGGTCTCCCAGTGCTTCTTCGTTTTCTCACAAAGCTGCCCAAGTTTGGTGTCAAGAGAAAGTCCGTGGGCAACCCTCGAGAAACATTTCAAGCCGGTACCTGTCAGGTCAAGCCTCAATGTCAATGGCTAGCTTTAATTCTTCAAATTCCTCGCGTTTCTTCGCTGTGGCATCAATTTGCATCACGTGGGTGTCATTCGACGTGGCGTGCAATACGTTATCAGAATGTTGAAATGTCAAAATGAATTTGAACTCGTCGAAGACCCGGCGTGCGTACAATGATCGAGTGTAATAAGGATCATCTTCTTTTTTGTTTACAGCCGTTGTTATAGCAGGCTATATCCTATATGACAAGGAGCTCCCCAATAATTTCGTTATATCCTGCTCAGACGGCGCTCTCATCGCTGGTTTCAAATTAACATTGCCACATTGTGCCCTGTACAAGCCTTCCACAATGGTTCAGCGGAAGTTGTGAAAGAGAAACTAAGAGTGTGCAAGAGAAACTACACGTTAATGTGGCAGTGTAATTTTATATTTTATATTTCATAGGCATGTAATTTTGTATTCACTATTTTATAGGCAGCCGGAGTTCATACCGCGAGAGAGCAATGCTGTAATCAGGACCAGATCCGGGAATTGTCATGGTGGGCACTTGTCTGGAGGGACGCCATTTCTTTGGAGCGGCGCCACCACGAAAGCACCTGGAGGGGCGCCTCTGGTTGAAAGCTTCGAGGTGGCGGGTTGCACTCGGTTCGTCCCGAAGGGGCGCCTCTCTCTCCAAAGGGTGCCATTTTCTTTCATATGGGCGCCTTTGGTTGAAAAATTTGAGCGGGTGCAATGGAACTTTTTCAAATGGTCGCTTTTTCCCGGCCGGAGGGACGCCACTTTCCACGTGGGTGGCACATGTCCTGAGTGTCATACCCTTTATCCGACCTGTTTGTCATTTCATCAAAATGTCCATCCGTAAAACAGGAAAGCATCGGAAAGGTTATTGGGTGTCTATATTTACTGCAATAAACCATAGTCAAATATTTTAATTTTGCCTCCTGCAAATTGGCATATTGTATTATTTAAAAATTAACAATTCAATTATTTATTTAAAAAATGAAGAAAAAAAATTGGGGGCAGGAGTAACGCACCTCTTTCCTGTCCAAACTTACCGCGTCCCTGGTTTGTCCCCCCCCAATTCCGAAACCGTGGTTAAACCCATGCCCATCATCATCTGTATTGACTCACGGTCATCCATTGACGCTCTCGCAGCCATACACAACAAATCTCACCCCGCACTCCACGTTATCCGTCAACTCTACTACACCCATCACGCTCACCTCCAACTCACACGGGGCGGGGATGGCCGAGTGGTTAAGGTGTTGGGCAATGGGTACCAAAGGTCCCGGGTTCGACTCTAGCGTCACTCAGGACATTTCCCAATCCCGCGGCCCACCGGCGAAACAGTGTGGGCGGCGCCATTAGCCGTGAATGTGCATAATGTGTGTCGTGAACCAACCAATAAACAAACAAACAACTCACACTATTCTGGGTCCACGGCCACATGGAGATGCCGGACAACGAGCGGGCTCAATGAGAACGGGCGGACGAGTTCGCTCGTGGAGCGATTAACTCTCGTTGCCAGGGCTCCGGCTCGGACACACCCAACTCACCCATGATCACCCCCTCCGCCGACCTCGCCGCGCTCCACTTTGCCAAGTGTGCAACACTAGCAACTCTGTTCACCATTTTCTGCTTGCCTGTTCCACGTATGATTTGCAGCGTCGCCCATTCTCTCTTGTACTGTCCAACATCTCCTTCCACTTTCACTGAGCATCCCTTTTGGAAATGGGCACGTGGCGCTCATTGAGCTACTTTTCAACATTTTACATAACACTAAATTGGAACAAGCCATTTCAGGCCAAGCGCTACCGTCCTCCCTTCTGTCATAAGCCACACACGTATAGGTTATTTCGCACTGGGTAGGCAGAGATCGAACCAATTTTTCCAAAGCGGGCGGTTTCCTTCTAGATTGCGCTTGTTTTTTATATTCGGGTTTTTCAAGCAGTTTGGTTTTCCCCTTCTCAGATTTTCCAAAGCTTTAACTAAAATCAGGAAGCTTTGCTGTGCATATGTCAGGCCACATTTGGAATACTGTGTCAAAACTTGGTCTCCTGGTTCTGAAAAAGTTTGTTGGCTTTTAGAGAAAGTACAAAAGAGGGCTACAAAAACTGTTAATGGCATAAGCAACCTGGCATATAAGGAAAGATTGAAGAAATTGAATATGTTTTCATTTAGATATAAAAGGCTGAGAGGAGATCTCGTCGTGGTCTTTAAATTTGTCCATGGTCAGGAGAAGTGATATATAATGGAAATCTTTGAATTTAATATAAATGATGCAATTAGTGGTCATCAATTCAAGATTAAAGTTAACCAAAGCAGGACAAGGTTAAGACAGTCTTTCTTCACCAACAGGGTAATAGAACACCGGAACCAGCTGCCAGAAACCATTTTCATTAGCAGCACATTGCACATCTTCAGAGCCAGCGTAGACAATCATTATAGGAATAGGGCGCTTGCCTTTCAGTATTCTAGGGAGGGCTGATCGACGGATTTGGTGGGCAACTGGTTGGGTGCCCAGAGTGCAACCAAGAAGGGCCCTTGTGGCTCATAGTTGCACTGATGTTTTATGTCTTTATGTCTAAAAACATACACCTACACATTAAAGGTCGGGCCTCGCGCCCACGGCTCCCCACGGCTCCCACGGCGCCCACGGGTCCCCGCTTCATCTCAGTCTGCAGGTGGCCAGCGGAACATGTCCAGAGGCTATGAAACTGTCCACCTTCCAAATGTTCTACTGTATGATATTTTTTTAAAAATTATCCGAATTGTTGCTGGGGTGGCTTGAGGAACCTGGGTTCTATTGCTAAGCAGAGCTTGTTGCGTGAACCCTGGGCCCACCATCCAATCCATTAACTCCAGTTCAACGGCAGAATTTAGACCGAAAGTGTAACGTGCCGCCAGTGCACCGACACGACCGCCGGGTAGCTCGTCCCCGGTCTTATCGGGCCAGTTGCCAACTGACACTCCCGGCCGGGGGCTAAATGCGAGCGCGCGAAGCGACTCGAACCCTGTGTTGCCAGGACAGGGGAGACCAGTGCAGGCCAGCCCTCTAACCAACTGAGCTACCGGGGGATATGTATGCATGCATGTATGTATGCATGCATGTATGTATGCATGTGTGCCTTTATGTCGTGGCTGCACCGGCCCTATACGCCACGTTCCTTATCTGTCGGCGTCTCTCATCTTTCCTCTCCTGCTGGCTTGTTATCACCGGATGTCAGATAACCCGGTTCAACATAACCCTTTCAATAACGCAACACATATCTAGCGGATGGCACTTTGCCACTGCTAAAGACAAAAAAGTGCGCTTTTTGTTCCTATGAGAGTCTACATTATGCGACAGTCCATGGGTGTAACCACGGTTTCGAAATTGGAGAGGTGACAAACCAGGAACGCGGTAAGTTTGGACAGGAGCCCTCGGAAGCAGTCAGTGTAACCCGTCTACTTTGCTTACTTTTCCGTCTACTTTGCCGTCCTTGCCAGCCTTCAGGGTGGACGTTTTCGGGTCTTGAGGTTCATTTCTAGACAAGCTGTTAAATGCGTTTTAGTTCGTCTAAGTTCAATTTTTTCCCCCTACGCCTTGAGGGCCACATCGCACTCGCCAGGTGGCGGGTGCCCCTTCATACCTTGGATACGCCAATGCATTTTAGCAGTCCTAGACCCTTTCACGGGCTTAGAGGCTTAGAGGCCCTTTACGTACCGCTAGGAACCATTCGTTTCGGCCATGACCATCTCCGTTGCTCGGGTACTTCTTCTTCGGCCTGAGGCCCGCTGTCAGCTCTGAATCCCTATCCACTAGCGTGAGCCAAAGCCGACCCTGCACGTCCGGGCTGGGGCCCCTCAGTCGGCTCAGGGGCCCTCTTTCAAGGCTCAGGACGCTCTTTATCCGACCGGATCACTCTTGCCCCTCCTTCGACAGCTCAGACACCCTGTGTGGTTTCGGCCCCCTCCGGCGGCCCAGGGGCCCTTCGTTCCGGTTCCGGGCCCTCTCCGACGGTCCTGGGTCATCTCACGGCCAGGGGTCCTTTCCGTCGGCCCAGGGGTCCTCCTCTGTCAGGCCGGAGGTTGGAAACCCTTACGCCAGCTTGGGACCTCTCCATCAGGCCAATGCCGTCCATCTTGCCTGGGTCACCCACCAGTCAGTCCCAGCATTCTTCGGCCTGGGCCCATCGTCGCCTCATGAACCCTTCATAGTTGTTCAGGGCTCTCCCTGTCAGCACTGGGGCCCTTTCAACGATCTGGGCGCCCATCCATCGATCTAAAGACCCTTTGCGTTGGTCCAGCTCGGGGCCCTCAACATCTGCTCGAAGCCTCTTACGTTGAATTGTGGGCACTCTTGATCGCCCCGGAACCTTTTCCGCCAGCCCGGGGGCTCTTTCATCGGTCCAGAGGCCTTTCACGTCGGCCCGGGAAGCCCCCCTTACAGGCCCCGGCACCGACGCCTTGAGGCCCCCTCGGACCCTCCAAGGGGCCTGGTTCCTTCGCCCCTTGGCTACACACTGGTAGCTGTGCAAGGCTAAGAAGCATAACAATTTAGAGCAAGAAGTGTCAAGCTGAGGATAGTGCACGAGAAAGGAATACAAGAGTTGACCTGAAGATGAATGAGTTGACCTGAAGATGAATGAGTTGACCTGAAGATGAATGAGTTGACCTGAAGATGAATGAGTTGACCTGAAGATGAATGAGTTGACCTGAAGATGAATGAGTTGACCTGAAGATGAATGAGTTGACCTGAAGATGAATGAGTTGACCTGAAGATGAATGAGTTGACCTGAAGATGAATGAGTTGACCTGAAGATGAATGAGTTGACCTGAAGATGAGTAGAGATGAGCTGAGTTGCTGGTGCCGAGTTGCAAAGTTGTCAACAGGTAGCACGTGATGGAGTAGATATAAATTGCCACTCTGGTCGGTGCCGGTTTTGGGTACGCGGTGTAGAGGGTGAGTTGAGAACGTGGTAGCGCACGTCTGATCTCTCTCGGACATTTCAACAACAGAATGTCCACTTTTGGTACGCTGCTTTTGCTTTCTTCCTTATATTTTGTAATTTTGCTTTCTTTCCGTTGTTTTCTCTTCCATTCATCTTATTATTTTGGATCTTCTATTCATCTTTTCTTTTCCTTTCACGTGTCGTTTTCATTTTCGGTTCCTTTTTCATTTTCATGTTACGATGCATGAATAATGTATGTAGCTTAGAGAAAGTGGAAGAGATATTCGTGTAATTTGTGTGGTCTTTCTTCAAGAGAGCGGTGACGCATAGTGGTATGTTGTTTGTGGTGCAGTAGTTTGTGATATGTCGTATCTCGTTGTTGTATCTAGTGCAATGTATGAGTAGGTATATGATTGGTGGTAAGTGGGCGGTGACATGTGGTGCATTGTGATCGTGGACGTTTTATTATGAGGTACGAATGAATGAATGTGGTGAACATCCCCGCATATATCCCCGCACACCCAAAATGGCTAAGTTAGTTAGTTATTAGGGCTTTAGGGCAGTTTCATCGAGGTAGTCAAAAAGTCGTCCCGATCGAACAATATCCGAGTCGTTGCCTAAAAATTAACTGACTGACAAAGACTGAACGCGCCCAAAGTGACGTTTACGCTCCTCTCATAGCCGGGGCAGGACAGCAGGACATGCCGCACAGAGAAGCGGGCGTGACATCTGGCGCAGCATGACACATCATCACCAGTTGGCAAGTAAGAGTGAGCGGCATACGTATGTCCAATTCTCAAGCGACACAGTGCCGCCTCATCTCGCCTGATCCTACGCGAGCACGAACTGCATTCACCAAGGCGATTTTTGATCGCTTCCCAAAATGACTAAGCCGGAGTTCCGACAACACCCACTCGCGCACGTCGTCGACTCTCTGCGGACCGCCATGTGAACCACGGGTGTCACCGGGCGCGCCGGGTCGCCGACCCAGCCGTCGGCTGTACGTGGCGCCGACAAGTCACCGGTCACGCGCGCTCCGCCCGGCAGCTCTCGACCCCCCACATTGCCCGCCTCAACACCTTACCAAGCACTTGCCGCCGCGCCGAGACCACCAACCGACCGGGAGCGGCGACCAGCCGGGCGGCGACCGAGGGCGCAGACGGCGGCGGCGAGGCGACAGGGGCGGAGGTCGCCGACACCAGTCCGTGAGCGGCACCCGGCCGGACAGCGACTCCACCGGCGCCGTACGGCAACGGCGGCACCTGGCCAGCCTTCCGACCCCTGGCGTGTCTTCCGGCTCCTGGCGTGTCCCCCGAGTCCTGCCGTACACCCGCTGCGGCGCGTCTCCCGACTCCTGGTGGGTCTCCCGACCCCTGGCGCTTCACGGTTCCTGGTGAGTTTCCCGGTTCCTGGCGCGTCTCCCGACTGCTGGCGGGTCTCCTGGCTACTGCCGCACGCCCGGATCCTGGCGCGTCTCCCGACTGCCGGCGCGTCTCCTGGCTACTGCCGCACACCCGCTGCGGTGCGCATCTCCTGCAGTGGCAGCGGCGCACTACAACTGCAGCGGAGTCCAGCACCGCGCACGTCTCCTGCAGTGGTTTTCATCCAAGCATCGTATTTGTGAGGTTCTGTAGCCCGGCTCTAGACTCTTGGCGGAGTCTCTCCGGCTAGCAATGCTGCGATCTGCAGGCCTACTGGTGAGAATGTTGTCTGGTTGCGGAATGGGCAGATGTCGTGGTCAGGAAGCTGTCTGGTTGAATATAGAGTAGGTCAGGAAGATGTCTGGCTGAGGATGGGATATCACGGTCTGAATTGGATATCATGTCTGGCTAAGGAATTGGAAATGTGGTCAGGAAGCTGTCTGGTTGAGGAACGAGTAGGTGCCCTGGTCCGGGATTTGTCTGGTTGATTAGGTAGCAGTTGTCGTGGTCAGGAGTCTGGCTGAGGAGGTGGCAGGTGTCGTGGTCAGGAGTCTGGCTGAGGAGGTGACAGGTGTCGTGGTCAGGAGTCTGGTTGAGGAGGTGGCAGGTGTCGTGGTCAGGAGTCTGGCTGAGGAGGTGGCGGGTGTCGTGGTCAGGAGTTTGGTTGAGGAGGTGACAGGTGTCGTGGTCAGGAGTCTGGTTGAGGAGGTGGCAGGTGTCGTGGTCAGGAGTCTGACTGAGGAGGTGGCAGGTGTCGTGGTCAGGAGTCTGGCTGAGGAGGTGGCAGGTGTCGTGGTCAGGAGTCTGGCTGAGGAGGTGGCAGGTGTCGTGGTCAGGAGTCTGGCTGAGGAGGTGACAGGTGACCTGGTCAGGAGTCTGGCTGAGGAGGTGGCAGGTGTCGTGTTCAGGAAGCTGTTTGCCTGATCAACGGGCGGGCGTCCTTGTGAGAACTGCATTCTGATGTGAAATGTATCCTAGCCGGGTGTGCATCACGGAGAGGATGGTGTCCTGGCGGGGAATGGATGATAATGAAGACTGCGTCCTTGTGAGTAATGTATAGGAATTAAGCAAGAGGAAGCAAGGGGCGCGTTCTGTCCCGGGAAGTATATATTTATGCGGGTGTTCTCAACACGCGCAAAGTGCATTACACCGATTCTCGTAATTGTCTGGCGCTAGTGTCTGCCCGTCGCATCAGCCAGTGTCGTATTATTTTTAGTGCTTAACTCGCATGGAATACTGCCTATGCTATGATTATGACAACTTGTTTCCTCTAAACGGGGACATTAACTTGTCTGATAGGCCGATGTAGTCATCATGCCAAGCTCAATATAAATTATAAACTTCAGCCCACGTAATTTCACCTGGGTGGCCTCCCCTTCCCTTCGTCATCCTAATATTTATGGGATCATGCACTTGTGAATTTATGTATATATACATATATATGCATATATATATATATATATATATATATATATATATATATATATATATATATATATATATATATATCTCTCTCTCTCTCTCTCTCTCTCTGTTTGTGTATGTAGGGGTATGTGTGTATGCGTATATGTATACCTGAGCATACACCTACTTCTGTGATGCATATTTACTTATTTATTAATTTAGTTAGTTAGTTGGTAATATATTTGCCTTGCCATCACGGCACGTTGATTGCCAGTACTGCATAGCAACACTAGTGTAAAAGCCTCATGACGGTGCCATTTGAAATGGCCCCTGAGCGTGTGCTGACCTGTGCCGGGAACGTTTCAGACTGCGCTGCTGGGAGTGGTTGGTCTGAGCCTCGTGCCAGACGAGCTGATGAAGGCTGGCCATCGCAGGCTCCCAGCGCCCTGTCCTTGTCCCCCACACCCGTCCAACACCTTCTCCGAGCTCTGCTGCACACCATCGAACAGCAGCGCCACCGCAACACAGCAGCAGCGAGACCGCATCGGGGCCGGCAGTCCGCCGAGCCAACATGGCGGCTGCCAGCATCCGCACGGCGGCAGCCATCGCGATCTCACCAAGCCGCAGCGCGAAACGCTGCTGGAGACGCTGCACTTCATCGAGGAGCTGCAGAGGTTTCCGAACTCGAGTCGCGTGCGCCCGCGGCGTCGGACGTGGCCCGTGCCGGTGTGTGACCCCCGGCATCGGTACCGCACCACAGACGGCACCTGCAACCGCCCGGACCGGCCATCGAGGGGCGCCGCGGGAGAGGTCAGGTCATAGATGTGGCACCGAGGACCCTACCCTGTAGAACGCTGTGGAACAGGTCAGCATAGATGCGCCACCGAGGACCCTACCCTGTAGAACGCTGTGGAACTGGTCAGTAGAAATGTTCCACTGAGGACACTACCCTGTAGACCGCTGTGGAACAGGTCAGCATAGATGCGCCACCGAGGACTCTACCCTGTAGAACGCTGTGTAACTGGTCAGTAGATATGCAACGCTTCGGGTCGCGTTCAAAGGGGCGCCGCAGCCCAAGTCAGTATACATTTAGCACAAAGGGCCGTCTTCTAAGGAACGCTTTGATACATAATAATAATAATAATGACCTTTATTTCGCACCTTTCTCGGTACATATCAAGGCTACCATATAACAATACACAACGCCTTAATGTATACAGACCAGCAACACACAACCAAACTGAGACAGCAACCACAGGGTGTCACACCTTCCCCGTTCTACCCTGGGTCATGCACGTGAACCTGATCAGCTCTTTCCGACAACAATTCGCCCCAGCCGGGACTTAAAGTGCGTTTTATGTAGCTTTACTGGCCAAAAAAAATCCATAGAAAAGTTGATATTCATACTTAATTCGAGCATGATTTTGTGCAATAATACCCAACCGAGGTGCATCACTATCGCGCAGTGCATTAAAAAAATAATCCGAGTCGTTACTGGGGTGGCTTAAGGAACCAGGGTTCTATTGGTACACAGATATTGTTGCGTGAACCCTGGCCCCACCACCCGATCCATGAATTCCAGTTCAACGGCAGAATTTAGACCGAAAGTTTAACGTGCCGTCAATGCACCGACACGGTCGTCCGGTAGCTCATCCCCGGCCTTATCGGGCCAGCTGCCAACTGACCCTCTCAGCCGGTGGCTTAATGCGAGCGCACGAAGCGACTCGAACACTGTGTTGCCAGGACAGGGGAGACCAGAGTAGGCCAGCGCTCTAACCAACTGAGCTACCGTGGCGGCCGTAATAACGGCATTGCTACTGTCCATGAGGCTACGCACAAATAAAAGCTGTCTATTTGCCACCATCATGTGGCACGGCAAAGTTCCAAACTTCCGACACACTTTATGGTTGCAAGAGAACCTAAGAACCTTGACTAGCCTTTTCAAGCAGGAGTGATAGGCTATGCAGACTTCGCGAAAAGCTCGTTTCACACCCAGTGTTCCACAATTCACGCCCATAGAGGGGACAGCATATCTTAAACAGCCTAACTAGCATGCGTTTGTCTGCATATATGCATGCATGTCAGTATAGATGCATCACTAAGGACAGTACCCTGAGGAATGCTGTGGAACAGGTCAGTATAGATGCAACGCTAAGGGTATTGATCTAAGAGTCATCTTCTAAGGGGCGCTTTGGGGCATGTCAGTATGGATGCAGGACTAAGGGCAGTACCCTGAAGAACGCTGTGGAACAGGTCAGTAAAGATGCAATACTAAGGACAGTACCCTGACGAACGCTGTGGAACAGTTCAGCATAGACGCATCACTGAGGACAGTGCCCTAAAGAACGCTTTGGCACAGGTCAGTATAGATATAACACCAAGGACAGTACCTTGAAGAACGCTGTATAACAGGTCAGTATAGATGCAATGCTAAGGACAGTACCCTGACGAACGCTGTGTATAAGGCAGCATCCTGCAGAACGATGTGGTAAAAGTAAACATAGATGCAACACCAATGGCCGTGCCCTGAGGAACGCTGTGATCGACATGGATGGAAGACTAACGACTGTTTTGCAATGTCAATATGGTCTGCAAATGGGGAATTGGACCCACTGACTTCGTGAGACATCTCACGCCCTGTCTCTTACCCCACTGACTTATGTGGCACGACACGGGTATGTGTTACCTCGGTAATTTTTGCGGCATGGCGCACCCATGTCGCATCGCACTGACCTCAGTCACCCTCCACCACCGTGATTATCACAGCACAAACCCATGTCGTATCGTGCTAGTGTCTGCCGCTGCTGCAATTTCTGCAGCACGACATGACCTTTGACCCGGCGGCAGGCTCTGATGCGCCTGATGCCGGCCACCTACCAGGACCGCGTGTTCCTGCCGCGCTTCCTCGGTTCGGCCGGCGCGCCACTGCCGACGCCGCGACACGTCAGCCTGGCGGTGACCTCGGCGCGCGACACGCTGCTCACCTGGCTCACCGACTCGGTGATGCAGTGGGGTCAGTTCATCGACCACGACCTCTCCCTGTCGCCGCCCGTCGAGCCGGCGTCGCCGTGCTGTTCGCGCGGCGTCGTCGCGCGCGACGCGCACCCCTTCTGCCTGCCGATCGCGGCCACAGCCGACGACCCCGTCTACTCGCGCTGCGCCACCTCGTGCATCGAGTTCGCGCGCTCGGTGCCTGCCTGGGACGAGCGCACGCGCAGCATGAGCCAGCTGAACGTGCGCACCAGCTTCATCGACGTGGACATGATCTACGGCGTCGGCGACCGGTGGGCGGCGCGGCTCCGCGCCAGGTTCGGCGGCACCCTCCAGGTAGGTTCGCCTGGTGGTCCAGCGGTCCAGTGGTCCAGCGGTCCAGTGGTCCAGCGGTCCAGTGGTCCAGTGGTCCAGTGGTCCAGTGGTCCAGTGGTCCAGTGGTCCAGTGGTCAAGTGGTCCAGTGGTCCAGTGGTCCAGTGGTCCTGTGGTCCTGTGGTCTTGGTTCTGTGGTCCTGTGATCCTGTGGTCCTGTGGTCCTGTGGTCCTGTGGTCCAGTGGTCATGTGGTCATGTGGTCCAGTGGTCCAGTGGTCCTGTAGTCCAGTGTGGACCGGCTTGGCCTGCCCTGAACCCAGGTAGGTCTGCCTGTGGTCCAGCGGCATGTGGTCCGTGTTCCAGTGGTCCAGTGATACTGTGGTCAAGTGGTCCAGTGGTCCAGCGTGGGCCGGCTTGGCCTGTCCTAAACACCCCCCAGGTAGGTCTGCCTGGTGGTCCAGCGGCCATGTGGTCCAGCGGTCCAGTGGTCAAGTGGTACTGTGGTCCGGTGGTCCTGTGGTCTAGTGGTGGTACAGTGGTCCTTTGTTCATGTGGTCCAGTGGTCCAGTGGTCCAGTGGTCCAATGGTCCAGTGGTCCAATGGTCCAGTGGTCCTTTGCTCCTGTGGTCCAGTGGTCCAGCGTGGGCCGGCTTGGCCTGCCCTAAACATCCTCCAGGTATACGGAGTAGTCCAGCTTGGCCCGTCCTGAATACACTGCAGGTAAGCGGGCGTGGTCCAACTTGGCCCGCCTGTCTGGCCGGTCTTGAACATGTGCACGGGTGCGCAGATGCGGTCCAGCCTGACCTGCCGTGAGCACACTCCCCCAGTGACCTGCGCAAGACTCGTGTGTGCTGACCCACGGCAGCACACGCTCGTGACCGAGAGACCCGCTGGTGTCGGTTGCCGCACGTTCGGCAGATCGGCAGAGACGTCGACGGCGTTGACGCGTCGGAGTTCACAACTTTGGCTCAGACACTTGGCGCACCCCATACGCCGTGGGTTGGCCAGGGAATCCGGTGGGCAGTGAGCGTCAACGTCAGGCTGTGATCCAAAATCCAGAGATGGAGCAGAACTAGCCGGAACAGAACTGTCTCGCTGAGCGCTGCAACGTCCACAGAGGATCGTGTACCGTTGAGTTGCGGTTGTCGCCGCTGAAGCGCATGTTGTAGGCCAGCATGACGTGCTGTCAGGAGTGGTAGTGAGTGGAAGCAGAAGGTGCAGACCACCTGCTGCAGGCACATACAGACCATGACCTCCTGCTACAGGAACAGACAGACCATGACCCTCTGCTACAGGCACAGACAGACCATGACCCATGCTACAGGAACAGACAGACCATGACCTCCTGCTACAGGAACAGACAGACCATGACCCCCTGCTACAGGCACAGACAGACCATGACCTGCTGTCCTTGCCGCCGACAATCATTGGACTAGCCATGTCTGCTCATATGATGTTCCCTATATGATGTTCCCTGATGATGTCCTCATATGATGTTCCCTATACGGCCATGCACAGTTCTATATGACAATGTAAAGCTCCATATGACCATGTTCTCCAATATGACCACGTTCTCTAATTTGACCACGTTCTCCAATATGACCATGTTCTTCCAATATGGCCATGTTCTGCAATAAGAACATGTGTAGCTCCATATCACCATGCACAGCTCCATATCACCATGTTCCCAACATGACCATGCTCTCCAATATGACCATGTTTTCCAATATAACCATGCATAGCTCCACATCACCACGTTCCCCATATGACAGCATAGCCCCATATGACCATGCTCACAACTAGAAACTCCGTGCGGATGAACGATGTGAGTACGTTGCTCAGTGCTAGGTTGGGGAACTGTTCACACCGTGTGACCCCACGCGCAGGTGAACGGCGTCGGTCTTCTGCTGCCCGACCCCGACCCGATGACCTGCTTCAGCGCCCATGACAGCGAGCCGTGCTTCCGCTCTGGCGACATCAGGGTAAACGAGCAGGTGAGAAGAGCCGTGGGAACTCAGAGTACCGGTGCGAAGACACCTCGACACAGGCAATAATCGCAAGCCGGTGAAAACCGCCATTAGGGTCACTGGACCGGCTGGCGCGCAAAAGGTCGACTCCGGGTTACCCTGCTGTAGGAACAGTATCGGGGGCGTCACAGTATCGGGGGCGCGAGATGCAACTTACAAGGCGATCGCAGCTGATTTTTCTTCGGAGTTCCTGAAGACAGCGAGTCACGCGGCATGAGCTTCTGTGAAGTGCAGGAATTTCAAAACTGACAAAAGCCTATTTTGTCAGTTCCACCAAGTGCATCAAGCTCGCGTTACTTATCGGCGCAGAGGACCCCGGGGCCATAGGCATGCTGCCGCGAAGTGTGCGTGTGCGTGCAGGAGAGGCCACTTTGTCCCGTGGGGCTAATGGTTCAGATTACGATAAGTGGTGGGCCAGTGCCCTTCCTGGTTCGCCACGCTCCCACGCTTCTGGATACGTCCGATTTGGACGACGTATATGCTCTCTTAGTGTATGTACGTTAAAACACAATGTAATTCGACCGCAATTGGCTGCATTCTTACAGATATTGGTTTTTGCCGTAGACTGCGGTGTAAGCCAGACTATGCCGAATTGTATGTAATACGTCGAATTGTAGGATTGACACAAGTGCTGCAACACACTTTGGCCCTTTTGTTTCACAACCTTCCCGCTCTGCTTGCTGCGCTTACAACCGTCCAACCCGGCTGCCTTCACTCGCTGACTCTGACTGGACAGTCGTCCAGCCTCGGGGCACGCAGATCACGTGACACAACGTCATCGCGCAGCTGGCGCCTGATTGGCTGGCTCCCTCTCGGAGCCGACTGGACCGTCACCGACAAAGCTACAGGACAAACCCTCTTCTTTGAGGGACGAAACCATGCGCCCGTGTCAAAGGAGATATTCCGGTGAAAGTTGACAACATGAAACTTCAATTGCGATTTCCCCTTTTGAGCGAAGAAATCAGGACTCGAAGCGTCGCGACAGAAGTTTTTGAGGTTTCCGACGTGCGGCGGGCAGGCGCGCACCCAGGATTTTTCCATGGGGGGGGGCGGGAAAAAAAGATTGGACGGCTCCAAAGGGCACCTGAAAAGGGCACTTTGTGGTTCGGGGCACACTGGAAGGCTTGTTCACCGGGGGGGGGGGGGAATGGGCGTGAAAAATGTGTGGCTAAAGGGGAAATTTTGGCACAGGCGGGGCACATAAGGCAGGTCATTTTGGGGCTAAATTTGGGGCATTCCGGCCAAGAGGGCACTTTTTGGTCAGAAGAGCACTTTTGGCCAAAGGGGCCCTTTGGTTTCATGGGGGGCGGGTCCCCTGCCCCCACTCCGGTGCGCCTATGGCGGCGGATGGTGCGAGTGCGGGCAGATCGAGTCCGGCCCGGCCGAGTTGTCAAGATGAATCTTTGTCGTACCTGCTGTAGACTAGCCTGAGCTTCGCCAGAACTCATAATATATTCACGATAAAATGTCTTCCAAGTTGGACGTACCCGGTACCCCGAGATCGGTGGTCTCTAGTAAGTATGACAATCAGCCACAAATAGGTCGTAGGATAGCCTTATAGATATCGTTATGGATAGGCTAAGTACCGATTCAATTAAATCTACCATTTCCAGTGCGGTATGATTTTCTATCGCTCGCGGTGCCAGGGTGATTATGCACATTTCTTGTCTTCAAAGGAAAGGATTTATGGTGGAACTTGGCCGGAGCCGATCTAACCGGCGCCGACCAGGGGCTAGCCAGCCAGCTGCCGGCCACGTGGTTATGTCGTCCTTGTTCTCGCAGCTGGAGTACTTCATAGGAAAGCACAGCACGAATATACTGCATGACTCAGAAGCTCCGTTTAAAACCGCTTCTCGCTTCAAAAGGAAGTTTACAACGTTCCCTCCTGATAAACCATTGATGTCCTATGCATGTCGGGATAGTTATTAAGCGTTTCCCATGCTCAAAATCTATATTCCGAAAGTCGAAAATTCCGCAAGCGAGATTGAAACTAAAGCAGGTCACTGTGGGAGGCTCCTGCACACAAAATGCGTCTGGATCGGTGTTCGATCGACCAGTACGCACCATCGGCATCTCGCCCCAAATGCCACCTGCCACCTGCCACTCGTCACTCGCCACTCGCCACCTACCACCTGCCACCTGCCACCGGCCACTTGTCGCCTGCCACCTGCTACCTGTTACCTGCTGCTTGCTCCTTGCTACCTGCTACCTGCCATCTTCCACCTGCCACCTGCCATCTTACACCTGTCACCTGCCACCTGCCACATACCACCTGATACATGCCACCTTCCACGTGTCACCTGCCACCCTTCACCCGTCGCCTGTCACCAGCCACCTGCCATTCGCCGCATGCCACCTGCCACCTACCACCTTACACCTTACACCCGTCATATGTCACTTGCCACCTGTCATTCGCCACCTGCCACCTGCCACCTGCGGCCGCAGGTGCGGCTGTCGGTGATGCATACCATCTGGATGCGGGAGCACAATCGAATAGCTCGGCGGCTGGAGGAGCTCAACCCGCACTGGGACGACGAGCGACTGTTCCAGGTGAGCAACTCAGCCTTCACTGTGACGACGAGCTCCAGGTGAGCGATAGCTACAGCAGCTCAACACTCACTGGGACGACGAGCGACTGTCCAGGTTCACTGGGACGACGAGCTCGGTGAGCAGCTCAACCCGACGGACGACGAACTCCAGGTGAGCAGCTCAACCTCACTGGGACGAACAGTGAGCGCTACTGGGAGACTCCAGGTGAGCAGCTCAGCCTCACTGGGCGACGAGCTCCAGGTGAGCCTCACTGGGACGACGAACTCCAGGTGAGCAGCTCAACCTCACTGGGACGACGAGCGACTGTTCCAGGTGAGCAGCTCAGCCTTCACTGGGACGACGAACTCCAGGTGAGCAGCTCGAACACTCACTGGGACGACGAGCGACTGTTCCAGGTGAGCGGCGAGAACGCCGTGCGCTGGTTTGCCATCCGGTTAGGCCGACGGCTCTTGGCCAGGGTTGTACTCTGTACAGCCCTGGTAGTTTGCACAACCTACTTAGCCAGGGTTGTACTACAGGGGTGTACTGGGACAATCCGGTTGTACTTTTAGACAGTGAGTGAAAACAGGGCGAAATACAGACGAGTTGTGCTGTTCGCCGTTTTCGCCGCGCCTGCTGTGGCTAGTGGGAGTGCGAAAAGTGATACGTCTTGCACGTGACATGAGAAGTAACTGTGACAGGTGAAGAACAGTTTAGTTTGCGGTGATGCTGGATTCAATGCAAGTTAATGAAGCACCTATTACTATATAATGTAATTCTATGTAATTATATCATCATGTATAAGTTGCATAGCTTATTTACGAAGATCAACGCATGCACATTGTTAGTTGGCTACATTTTAAAAGCGTTGTTGCAATGCAGTCTGACAAAATGTTGCGAATTGATGACATTGAAACCCACTGATGTAATGACGGACTTGACACTCGGAACAGTCGTGCCTCCCTGATACCGCGGGTCTCTGCTGCCGTAAATCCAGACTGCCATCATCACCGTGACTGTGATGCTATGATGTGACTGTGACACTGTGATATGACCGATGCCATGATGTAACTGAGATGATGCGATGTGACTCTGATGGTATGATGTGACTGCGAAGCTGTGATGTGAATGTGATGTTCATATGATGTGGCCGTTATATGGCCATGATATAGTTGCGATGTGGTTGTGATGTGACTGTGGTTTGACTGTGATGCGACTATGATGTGACTGTGATGTGAATGTGGTGTTGTGATATGATGTGGCCGTGATGTGAATGTGTGTGAATGTGTGTGATGTGATGTGAATGTGATGTGAATGTGATGTGAATGTGATGTGAATGTGATGTGAATGTGATGTGAAGTGATGTGAATGTGATGTGTGATGAATGTGATGTGAATGTGATGTGAATGTGATGTGAATGTGATGTATGTGAATGTGATGTGAATGTGATGTGAATGTGATGTGAATGTGATGTGAATGTGATGTGAATGTGATGTGAATGTGATGTGAATGTGATGTGAATGTGATGTGAATGTGATGTGAATGTGATGTGAATGTGATGTGAATGTGATGTGAATGTGATGTGAATGTGATGTGAATGTGAATGTGATGTGAATGTGATGTGAATGTGATGTGAATGTGATGTGAATGTGATGTGAATGTGATGTGAATGTGATGTGAATGTGATGTGAATGTGATGTGAATGTGATGTGAATGTGATGTGAATGTGATGTGAATGTGATGTGAATGTGATGTGAATGTGATGTGAATGTGATGTGAATGTGATGTGAATGTGATGTGAATGTGATGTGAATGTGATGTGAATGTGATGTGAATGTGATGTGAATGTGATGTGAATGTGATGTGAATGTGATGTGAATGTGATGTGAATGTGATGTGAATGTGATGTGAATGTGATGTGAATGTGATGTGAATGTGATGTGAATGTGATGTGAATGTGATGTGAATGTGATGTGAATGTGATGTGAATGTGATGTGAATGTGATGTGAATGTGATGTGAATGTGATGTGAATGTGATGTGAATGTGATGTGAATGTGATGTGAATGTGATGTGAATGTGATGTGAATGTGATGTGAATGTGATGTGAATGTGATGTGAATGTGATGTGAATGTGATGTGAATGTGATGTGACTGTGATGTGACTGTGATGTGACTGTGATGTGACTGTGATGTGACTGTGATGTGACTGTGATGTGACTGTGATGTGACTGTGATGTGACTGTGATGTGACTGTGATGTGACTGTGATGTGACTGTGGTGTGACTGTAATGTGACTGTGATGTGTGATGTGACTGTGATGTGATGTGACTGTGATGTGCTGTGATGTGATGTGACTGTGGTGTGACTGTGATGTGACTGTAATGTGACTGTGATGTGACTGTAATGTGACTGTGATGTGCCTGTGATGTGACTGTCGTGTGACTGTGGTGTGACTGTGATGTGACTGTGATGTGGCTGTGATGTGACTGTGATGTGGCACGCAGGAGGCCCGTCGGATAGTGATAGCCGAGGTGCAGCACATCACATACTCGGCCTGGCTGCCGATCGTGCTCGGCACCCGGTTCATGAAGGCCTACATGATCGACCAGCCGTCCGACGCCACTGGCTACTCCAGCAGGTGATGATGTCGGCTACCGCCTCAGGCTACCCTTACCTGCGATACTGGCTACCGCATCAGGCTACCCTTATCGGCGGTACTGGCTACCGCATCAGGCTACCATTATCGGCGGTACTGGCTACCGCATCAGGCTACCCTTACCGGCGGTACTGGCTACCGCATCAGGCTACCCTTACCGGCGGTACTGGCTACCGCATCAGGCTACCCTTACCGGCGGTACTGGCTACCGCATCAGGCTACCCTTACCGGCGGTACTGGCTACCGCCTCAGGCCACCATTATCGGCGGTACTGGCTACCGCATCAGGCTATCCTTGCAGGCGGTACTAGCTACCGCATCAGGCTACCCTTACAGGCGGTACTAGCTACCGCATCAGGCTACCCTTACAGGCGGTATTGGCTACCGCATCAGGCTACCATTACCGGCGGTACTGGCTACCGCCTCAGGCCACCATTATCGGCGGTACTGGCTACCGCATCAGGCTATCCTTGCAGGCGGTACTAGCTACCGCATCAGGCTACCCTTACAGGCGGTATTGACTACCGCATCAGGCTACCATTACCGGCGGTACTGGCCACCGCATCAGGCTACCCTTACAGGCGGTATTGGCCACCGCATCAGGCTACCCTTACAGGCGGTACTGGCCACCGCATCAGGCTACCCTTGCCGGCGGTACTGACTACCGCATCAGGCTACCCTTACCGGCGGTACTGGCCACCGCATCAGGCTACCTTACGGCGGTACTGGCCACCGCATCAGGCTACCCTTACCGGCGGTACTGGCCACCGCATCAGGCTACCTTACCGGCGGTACTGGCCACCGCATCAGCTACCCTTACCGGCGGTATTGGCTACCGCATCAGGCTACCCTTACCGGCGGTACTGGCTACCGCATCAGGCTACCCTTACCGGCGGTACTGGGTTGACTACCGCATCAGGCTACCATTATCGGCGGTACTGGCTACCGCATCAGGCTACCCTTACCGGCGGTACTGGCTACCGCATCAGGCTACCCTTACCGGCGGTACTGGCTACCGCATCAGGCTACCCTTACCGGCGGTACTGGCCACCGCATCGGGCTACCCTTACCGGCGGTACTGGCTACCGCATCGGGCTACCCTTACCGGCGGTACTGGCTAAGTTGTCTCAAGCCACACTTACCGGAGGTATTCGCTACTGCCTCAGCCTGCCCTTACCGGATACATTGGCTACTGTCTCAGGCTACCGATATCAGCGGTATGGGCTACCGTCTCAGGCTACCCTTGCTGTCGGTATTGGCTACCGATCCAGGCTACTTTTACCGGCGGTATCGGCTGACGCCTCAGGTTTCTCTTTCCGGCGGTATTGGTTATCGTAGTCGGCTGGTAGCCATTACATGTAACACTGGCTATCGCCTGCAGCCACTCCTACCGGCTAATTGAAGTCATCTGGGGCTACTCTTACTGATGGTAGCAGTCCACCTTGTCTCTGGCTACCATAGCGGGTGGGGACGGCACGCGCTGCCTCTGGCTGCTCTTATTCGTGCTAGCCGTGTGTAATGTCTCCGGCTGTTCGTACCCGTGGTAGCCATGTGCGTTATCTCCGGCTACTCTTATCTGTGGTAACCGTGTACAATATCTCCAGTTATGCTTATCCTTGGTAACGGTGTGCAATGCATCGGGCTACTCCTATCCTTGGTAACCATGTGCAATGCATCCGGCTACTTGTACATGTGGTTGCCATGTGCAATATCTCCAGCTATGCTTCTTCTTGGCAACCGTGTGTAATGCATCCGGCTACTTTTGCACGTGGTAGCCATGTCGATATCTTCGGCTATGCTTATCCTTGGCAACCAGGCAGCCATGTGCAATGTCTCCGGATACTCTTATCCTTGGTAACCGTATACAATGTCTCCGGGCACTCTTACCCGTGGTAGCCATGTGCAATATCTCCGGCTACTCCTATCCGTGGCGATAGTGTGCACTGTGTCCCGTTGTTCTTAAGAATGGCAGCACTTTGCATGGTGTGACATTGCTTCGGGCCAGGTAGAGCTGCCAGATCATAATCGGGATGGTTGTAAAATGAGCCAGAACTACATGGCTAGAAGGCCAAAGCACAACGCTGTGTCAATGAAGCCATAGTACGGGTGTCCTTCAATGTCCCTTTATTAAGTGGCAGATCATCTTCCAGTGCCGAATTCAGCCCTCCCGGCTGCGCCGCTTTCTAACCCCAATAGTTTGGTCAGGGAAGTTCGCAGCCCGGCCTACGATCTCTCCCTGTGCAGGTCAAACATATTGGCTAGGGAACTTCTCCCGATGCTTCTTTGACGCACACAAAGGTTAAAATGACGGTAGAAAAGCATGCATATTTAAAAAAGAAGCATTGGTCGTGACCACACGTAAAAAAGAAACAGATGCACGTTTTGGAGAGACTAGCCCGTTGCACTCACGCGACAAATTTCACTTCAACATATTTTCGTTTACACAAGCTATCGACCCTCACACATGCTTGGAGGTGGTCCTGCTTGGTCTGAGTTAGGTCCATGACGCTCAATAACGTCAATAAAATTTTTCAGTTCAGAACCAAAAAGAAAAATGACCAAAAGAAGAGCACTAAAATGTAGTGGCCCCGCGTGCCGATGTTTTCCCGCTGTCGCGGAAAATTCTTAGGGGGCTTAAAAGACCTTCCTCCCGAGGATTAAGTAAACTTGATGTAACCTTCCCGAGCAGCTGTCATGGAAAGATACTCTTGCACCATACATCCGCATGTCCACCTGCCCATCTGTCCACCTGTCCACCTGTCCACCTGTCCATCTGTCCACCTGTCCACCTGTCCACCTGTCCACCTCTCCACCTGTTCACCAGTCCACCTGTCCACCTGCCAGCCTCTCCACCTGTTCACCAGTCCACCTGTCCACCTGCCAGCCTCTACTCACCTGTCCACTGCCCACCTGCCACCTCTCCACCTGTTCACCAGTCCACCTGTCCACCTTCCACCTTATGTACACGCCACCTCCACCTTTACCGTCCACCTGTCCACCTGTCTATCCACCTGTTCACATGTCCACCTGTCCACCTGTCCACCTCTCCACCTTTCACCTGTTCACCATCCACTGTCCACCTGTCCACCTGTCCACCTGTCCACCTGTACTGTCCACCTGTCCACCTGTCCACTTTGTCCTCCACCTGTCCACCTGTCCACCTGTTCCCTTTCCTCCACCTGTCCACCTCCACCTCTCCACCTGTTCACATGTCCACCTGTCCACCTGCCACCTTCCACCTGTTTACCTTCCACCTTCCACCTGTTCATCTGTCCACCTGTCCACCTGTCCACCTGTCCATTTGTCCACCTGTTCACCAGTCCACCTTTTCACAGGTACAACGGCGAGGTAGACTCGACCATCGCGACCGAGTTTTCCAGCGCCGCATTCCGGTTCGGACACTCATTGGTCAACGAGGAGATATACCTGTTCTCCAACGTCAGGTCAGGTCAGGTCGGAGTGCCGCCTTCTGGTTCGGACACTCAGTGGTCAACGAGGAGATATACCTGTTCTCCAACGTCAGGTCAGGTCAGGTCGGAGTGCCGCCTTCTGGTTCGGGCACTCAGTGGTCAACGAGGAGATAGATCTGTTCTCAAACGTCAGGTTAGATAAGGTCAGGGTGTGCTGGGTTACAACAAGGAGGTGCAACTGTTCTCAAACGTTTCGTCAGGTCAGGCCAGGTCAGGGTGTGCCGGGCTGCAGCAGTGCACTGATATTCGAGTCGACACCAGCTTATGACCTGAAGACGAGCATGGCAGTAGATGCGGCTAAAGGTCCGGTAAGGTCAGCCAGAGTATAACCTGAAGACGAGCGCGGTAGTAGATGTTTAAAATCCGGTAAAGTTAATCAGGCCGTGACCTGACGACAAGCGTGGTAGATGTTCCTTGAGGTCCGATTACGTTAACCCCCTGAAACTAGATATTCGCCACGTACACACATATTGTGTGTGCCGATTTTGTCATGATGATCATGATCATGTTGGATCAGTCAATTTTGGGCTGGACTATTTTTGCAAGAGGTCAGTCAGCTGATTCCCAAGGCAGGTCAGAGAACACATTTCGTAAATGTCCGGCATAGGCAAACTCAGCCATGCTGTGGATAGTATTTATTGAAGATAAAGCTGCTGAATACACACTGGAGTGTGACTGAAGGTAGGCTATAAATACAGGAATATACGAGGTATGTTCAAAAGGCATCGTACATTAGTCCGAGGAAAAAGTACCTTACCTGTTGGGTTCCAGCTGTACTCTCCTTCAAAGTAGTCCTTTTGCGACTCCACACACTTTGTCCAGCGGCCCTTCCATTGCTGGAAACATTTCTGGAAGTCCTGTTTTCTAATAGCTACCAGCCGCTTCGTCGCCTTCTGCACCGTGTTCCCTCGACCCTCAAATCATAACCCTTCCAGCGGCAGCTTCAGCTTGAGGAACAACCAGAAATCACAAGGAGCCATGTAGGGAGTGTGGCGAGCGTGAGGAATTCCGTGCTTGACCAAGAAATCCTGGATCAGGTGCGAGGAGTGGGCCGGGGGCGTTGTCATGTCGTGACACAGCTGTCAGTTGGGCGGCTTAAACAGGCCACTCTGGACATGCCCAAATCATCCGTGAAATGGCGAGTGCAGAACCGTCGCTAATCTCAGCGTTAAGAGCAATTTCTCTGGCGGTCAACCGGCGGTATTTCATGATCATGCATTCAACCTACCCACAGAAGTGGTAGGTTGAAGACACTCGGAAATCACTCATACGTGGCGAATTTGTCTGACAGGAAGTTCCACAGATGTGTCACGAGCCATGCCGAGCCTGCTGACGACTCAGCTGGTGATGACGTCACTGATCTGGCGGTCGCAGGTCGGGTCCGTTCGGATTCACCGCGCTCAGGGACATCTTCTTCAACCCCAAGCTCATCTACCAGGGCGCACTTGACCTGCTGGCCAAGAGTCTGGTGATGCAGGCACCACAGAAGTGCGACACCAACTTCGCCAGCTCTTTCACCGGTCACTTGTTCCAGGTAGGTCAGGCGGGACGGAGGGTAGCGGTCACGTGTGGTGGAGGGAGCGGTTATGCAGGGCGGAGTGTAGCGATAACGCGGGACGGAGGGTAGCGGTCACGTATGGTAGAGGGAGCGGTTGTGCAGGGCGGAGGGTAGCGATCACACAAGACGGGAGGTAGCAGTCACGCGGAGCGGAGAGTAAGAAGCCAGGTGGGACGGAATATAGCAAAACTATAGCTGCTTAAAGATGGCCTTACCATGTGACACTGCAAACATGGTAGAGGCTGTATCCCAGCTTCCTGTATCCAACCTCAGACAGTGGATGCAGACCTGAAAACCGTATGTCAGGTCGATTATGGTCGAGATGAAAGTTGCGCAGATAACCCGACAGGCCGTTTTATAGCAGCATCCGAGCTATGTTCCCGTTAGGCTCTTGTCGACTTGTGGTGGATAAGGGCCCAGGTAGGAGCCCTTGTAGGACCCCGATAGGAGCAACGTTGTAGGGAGGGTACTAGTTGAGCTTCAGTGCCCTCAGCTGAATTCATTGTACGCATTGATGAAATATCTGCACTTACGCTGAATTTAGGCACCATACCGGTATGTCGCTATGGCAAATGGCACATAAAGGAAGCCCGCTTCAAGTAGATTTGCCTGTTTTTGCCTGCTGCGCTCCCCAGCATATACCATTGTTCCACTCTGCATCGGTATCCCTGGGACCACTCCGCCGGCATCACGACTTCGATCTTCGATCTTTCGATTATGATTCCTGATAAAGACATCCTCCTGAAACTCCTCGCCACTCTGTCCTGACGTCTCCCAACAGTGATCCCCTCCGTGACCCAACAGTGATCCCCTCCGTGACCCGACAGTGCTCCCCTCCACCACTCAGGCTGACCCGACAGTGCTCCCCCCCCACCCCCCAGGCGTGACCCGACAGTGCTCCCCCCCCCCTAGGCTGACCCGACAGTGTCCTCCACCACTCAGGCGTGACCCGACAGTGCTCCCCTCCACCACTCAGGCGTGACCCGACAGTGCTCCCCTCCACCACTCAGGCGTGACCCGACAGTGCTCCCCTCCACCACTCAGGCGTGACCCGACAGTGCTCCCCTCCACCACTCAGGCGTGCTCCCTCCACCCTGACCCGACAGTGCTCCCCTCCACCACTCAGGCGTGACCCGACAGTGCTCCCCTCCACCACTCAGGCGTGACCCGACAGTGCTCCCCTCCACCACTCAGGCGTGACCCGACAGTGCTCCCCTCCACCACTCAGGCGTGACCCGACAGTGCTCCCCTCCACCACTCAGGCGTGACCCGACAGTGCTCCCCTCCACCACTCAGGCGTGACCCGACAGTGCTCCCTCCACCACTCAGGCGTGACCCGACAGTGCTCCCCTCCACCACTCAGGCGTGACCCGACAGTGCTCCCCTCCACCACTCAGGCGTGACCCGACAAGTGCTCCCTCCACCACTCAGGCGTGACCCGACAGTGCTCCCCTCCACCACTCAGGCGTGACCCGACAGTGCTCCCCTCCACCACTCAGGCGTGACCCGACCTAGTGCTCCCCTCCACCACTCAGGCGTGACCCGACAGTGCTCCCCTCCACCACTCAGGCGTGACCCGACAGTGCTCCCTCCACCACTCAGGCGTGACCCGACAGTGCTCCCCTCCACCACACAGGCGTGTTCCGACAGTGCTCCCCTCCACCAATCGAGGCGTGACCCGACAGTGCCTCCCCCCCTTCACCACACTGTTCCGACACCTCCCGACTCAGTGACCCGACAGTGCTCCCCTCCACCACTCGTGCCGCGCCCACCTGCGGCCTGACCTGCGGCCTGGACCTCCCTCCACCATCCTTCACCCGACACTGTTCCCGACACCTCTCCGGCAGTGACCCGGCAGCCCTCCACCACTCAGGCGTGACCCGACAGTGCTCCCTCCACCACTCAGGCGTGACCCACACTGTTCCCGACACAGGCGTGCCCGACAGGTGCGCCCCTCCACCACTCAGGCGTGACCCGACACTGCTCCCCTCCACCACACTGTTCCGACAGTCCTCCCCTCCACCACTCAGGCGTGACCGGACACGGCAGCGCTCCACCACTCAGGCGTGACCCGACACTGCTCCCCTTCACCACACTGTCCGACATACCCTACAGAGCAGTCCGCCTGCAGCCGACCTGCGGCCTGACCTGCTCCCCTTCACCACACTGTTGCGACACCTCCCGACAGGAGCGCGGCAGCGACCTGCGGCCTGGACCTGCTCCCCTTCACCACACTGTTCCGACATCTCCCGACAGGAGCGCGGCCTGGACCTGCGGCCTGGACCTGCTCCCCTTCACCACACTGTTCCAACACCTCCCTACAGGAGCGCGGCCTGGACCTGCGGCCTGGACCTGCTCCCCTTCACCACACTGTTCCGACACCTCCCTACAGGAGCGCGGCCTGGACCTGCGGCCTGGACCTGCGGCCTGGACCTGCGGCCTGGACCTGCGGCCTGGACCTGCGGCCTGGACCTGCTCCCCTTCACCACACTGTTCCGACACCTCCCTACAGGAGCGCGGCCTGGACCTGCGGCCTGGACCTGCTCCCCTTCACCACACTGTTCCGACACCTCCCTACAGGAGCGCGGCCGGCCGACCTGCGGCCTGGACCTGCTCCCCTTCACCACACTGTTCCGACACCTCCCTACAGGAGCGCGGCCTGGACCTGCGGCCTGGACCTGCTCCCCTTCACCACACTGTTCCGACACCTCCCTACAGGAGCGCGGCCTGGACCTGCGGCCTGGACCTGCTCCCCTTCACCACACTGTTCCGACATCTCCCGACAGGAGCGCGGCGCGGCTGCGGCCTGGACCTGCGGCCTGGACCTGCGGCCTGGACCTGCTCCCCTTCACCACTCTGTTCCGACACCTCCCTACAGGAGCGCGGCCCGACCTGCGGCCTGGACCTGCTCCCCTTCACCACACTGTTCCGACACCTCCCTACAGGAGCGGCGGCCTGGACCTGCGGCCTGGACCTGCTCCCCTTCACCACACTGTTCCGACATCTCCCTACAGGAGCGCGGCTGGCAGCGACCTGCGGCCTGGACCTGCGGCCTGGACCTGCTCCCCTTCACCACACTGTTCCGACACCTCCCTACAGGAGCGCGGCCTGGACCTGCGGCCTGGACCTGCTCCCCTTCACCACACTGTTCCGACACCTCCCTACAGGAGCGCGGGCCTGGACCTGCGGCCTGGACCTGCTCCCCTTCACCACACTGTTCCGACACCTCCCTCGGACCTGCCTACCCACCACACCCTACAGGAGCGCGGCGGCCTGCGGCCTGGACCTCCCCTTCACCACACTGTTCCGACACCTCCCTACAGGAGCGCGGCGCGGCCTGACCTGCGGCCTGGACCTGCCCCTTCACCACACTGTTCCGACCTCCTGGCGGCCTGGACCTGCGGCCTGGACCCCCTTCACCACACTGTTCCGACACCTCCCTACAGGAGCGCGGCAGCGCCTGCGGCCTGGACCTGCTCCCCTTCACCACACTGTTCCGACACCTCCCTACAGGAGCGCGGCCTGGACCTGCGGCCTGGACCTGCTCCCCTTCACCACACTGTTCCGACACCTCCCGACAGGAGCGCGGCCTGGACCTGCGGCCTGGACCTGCTCCCCTTCACCACACTGTTCCGACACCTCCCGACAGGAGCGCGGCAGCGCCTGCGGCCTGGACCTGCTCCCCTTCACCACACTGTTCCGACACCTCCCGACAGGAGCGCGGCAGCGCCTGCGGCCTGGACCTGCTCCCCTTCACCACACTGTTCCGACACCTCCCTACAGGAGCACGGCAGCGCCTGCGGCCTGGACCTGCTCCCCTTCACCACACTGTTCCGACACCTCCCGACAGGAGCGCGGCAGCGCCTGCGGCCTGGACCTGGTCGCCATCAACATCCAGCGCGGCCGCGACCACGGCGTGGCCAACTACACGGGCGCGCGCCGCTGGTGCGGCCTGCCGGCGGCCGGCTCGTTCGGCCAGCTGGTGCGCCACATGCCGCCCCAGGTGG